>SNQJ01S0025471.1:84175-100135 GCA_010110895.2 Picea sitchensis
ATATTCACGTAACGGTATTGTCAGAGAAGTTGTGGAGCTGTGATGGTGTTTGGCTTCTCTTGGCTTGCAGAAAAGATGATGAATTAATTAAGGGCATGATATATTAGGTAAATTGTTGTCAAGGTGGAGATTGTTGGAAACATGCCAACGAATTTCCTCATGCAGACACATGCACATGCATGTAGCTATGTTAATGCGTATGCATGCAATCTATTTATGAACTATTCGTTTAACTATGTGATCTATTCATGATCAGTCTGTGTAACTGAGTGATAGATGTTATATATATGAGCATACCCATAGAGGTGTGAGTGCAATGTGTAGTGAGTGTGTGAGAGCAAGATGCAATACTGGGTTGATTGTGTGTATGAGAGGAGAGGATGGTTGTATGCATGGGTTGGCTATTGTAATTCTCCCTTGAATAATAAGAATATCGATAATCATTGTCCGTGGTTTTTTCCCTCCTTGGGTTTCCACGTAAATCATTGTGTCAAGTGTATGATTGATGTTCTTGGTTTAATGTGTGTTTGATCTTGCTTATTGTATGCTCTGTTATATTCTTTGTTTTTTCTTCCACTTCCTAACACGACTGGGGTTTTGAGCCAATGCCACCAGATATTTACCCCCATGGTGTTTTTTAGCTTACCCGGATCCCTGAGACCTAATCCTCCCAATGATTTGGGTTTGCACACTTTGTCCCAGCTTACTAGGACCCATTTTTTGTTGGGAACGTGCCATGCTAGAGGATGTTCCTCTACAAATTCCTTATACTTTTGATTAGATTTTGCGGTGCTGCAAGGGAAGAGAACATGTAGGCTAGGATAGCTTGAAGCATTGATTTCAGGAGGATAATTATGGCAGGAAGGTTGAGGGATATGAAGGTCCAGTTTATTAGGCGACTGGAAATTGAGAGGATGAGGGAATCCCAGGAAATATTCTGGGTTACGGAGTCCGAAAGGAGGAATCCCAAATAGTAGGACAAGAGGGAGTAGATTGGTGTGCTTAGAAGGCGGGAGATATGAAGTTGAATTGTTGGGGGGGTGTTGAAGAAGAAGAGATGAGATTCATCCAGATTGAAAATAGTACCAGAGGCCTCGTTGAAGTCATTAAGAATAAGCCTGAGTTTACTGGCTTTATGAGCTGTGGGAGAATTTAAGAGCATGGTGTCATCCACAAATTGGCTATGGGATGCAGTCGATTGTAGCCCATGTAGATGGGGGCCTTGGAGAGAGCCATCATGAATGGAAGTTTTGATATAACGGCTTAGACTTTCTGCCATGATGACAAAAAGGAAGGGGGATAAAGGGTCCGCTTTCCGAATTCCTCGGATAGGTGAGAACGGTTGAGAGGGGACTCTGTTCACAAGAATGGAAAAAAAGACAGAGGAGATGAGATTCATTATCCAGGAGATCCATTCATTGCCAAATCCAAAGGCTAGTAGAAGCGCCTTCATGTAGTGCCATCTTAGACGATCAAAATATTTTGATAGGTCAAGCTTTAATAGAATACATGGGGTGCGAGTAGTCTTGAGCGAGTGGATGAGTTCATGTACTAGAATGACGTTGTCCATGATCTGTCTTCCCTCCACATAACCCGATTGCTTGTTGGAAATGATGAAGGGGAGGACATGCTTGAGACACAGAGAAATGACCTTGGAGATGATTTTATAAATTACATTGCAGAGCGTGATTGGCCGAAAATTCTTCGGATTGGTTACACGTTCCTCCTTGGGGATGAGGGTAAGAAAATTAGCATTCATAGCAAGGAGGACTTTATTAGAAGTGCAAGATTCCTCAACTATTTTCCAAACATCTTCCCAGATCATCGACCAACAGTGTTGGAATAAATCGGTGGTGAAGCCATCCGGTCTAGGATCCTTTCCTAATGGAATATCCTTGATTGCCTGATCCACTTATGCCTGCGGGATGGGTTGCATAAGGGATTGATTCTGTTCTAGAGTGATGAGAGCCGAAATGTGTTGAGTGATGCAATTAATCATTGGAGTTCTGTCAATGGGGGGTTCTGATAGAAGATTCTTGTAATAGTTTACTAGTTCAGTGGCCATGTCCTCATGGTTTAGGATGGTGTTACCTTGTGCATCTTCAAGTTTTGTAATGTGGTTGATAAATATCCCGTGGATCATGGAGCGGTGAAAGAACTTGGTATTCTTTTCTCCCTCCTTGAGCCATTGCACTCGAGATTTCTGTTTCTAGAGAATTTCCTCCTGCTTATGTCGTTCATCAAGTTGCTTCTTTAAGAACTCTTCCTCCTGATGTTGGGATTTCGTGTGGCCTGTTAGTATAATCTCCTATTGAATTTCCTCAAGTCTCTGCTCAAGTGCTTTATGCCCTTGAAAGATGTTGTTGAAGACTTCCTTGTTCCAATGATGAAGTTGTTTCTTGAAATGTTTTAGCCTTTGTTGGAACCTGTACATCTTGGTTCCTTGTTGAACCTCCACTTTGGCCCACCAGGCGCGGGATAGCTCATGAAAATCTGGATGAGATAACCATAATTTTTCAAACCTGAAGGGTTTGAACTTGGGAGCTGCTATCATGTCTAGCCAAAGTTGGACAAGCCAGTGATCCGATCTTGCTTTTGGGAGGATAGTGGCTTCCACCATTGGACCTTCTAGCATTAGGGTTTCTGAGATTAAAAAATGATCTATACTACATGTTATTTGTTGGGATCATGAGAATTTATTGGACCAGGTGAAGGATTTGATACTTGTTTCAATGTATGCTAGTTTGAGGTGGTCAATAAAGTCCTTGAGCTTGATGTTATCCATGTCGAGACGTTTTTTCCCTCCCCTTTTTTCTTCTAGGGAGAGGATGATATTAATATCTCCTCCGACTATCCAATGTTTGTGACCTATGAGAATACCAAGATAGTATAGATTGTGGAGGAAAAGATCTTTCTCCTGGCTACTCTGAGGACCATAGGCATTGGTGATCATTCCCTCTTTGTTGGATCCAATGGGTTTATAGTGGGAGTGAGGGTGTTGACTGTGGAGAGAGCCTGGTCAACAATGACTGTAGCTAGATTCCATGGGATGGAAAGACCCCCTGCGACTCCTTTTGAGACAGTGTAAACAAATTTACAAGTATGCCAACACCTTTTAAAGAGCTCCTCCACTGTGTTTTCTGCACACTTGGTCTCTTGTAGCATTAGAATATCTGGATCCTCTGATTTGATGCAGTTACGTAGAATCCTTTGTTTGGATCTCCCATTCAGACCTCTGATATTCCATGTGATGATCTTCATCATAAAGAGTTGGGTGTTGGGGAGAAGAAACTCTCAGTGACACATTGGATCTGACCTGAGTTGATCATATAGTTTCCTACCTCCTTTATCAGTTGTTGGGTCGATTCGTGTCCTCGTCTTCTGCTTTCTTTGGGTTTCCTTCTGGGATCTGGGTCCGGATTTGGACTAACCTCTAGCTGAGAGGTGGCTCCTGCCATAGAGTCCAAGAACACCTTGTGAACCTTCCTGAGTTGCTCTACTGGTATGGTTTCCAGGTCCTATTTGTTAAGGGCCTCCTCTAACTTGTCTAAATCTATATCAGTGAATTCTTGCTCATCCATTTGCATTGTAGTATCTCCTTCGTCTGTTGAGATCTTATCTGGGTTCGACTGGACCTGGGGGTCAGGTGTTGTGAGTGGTTCAAGAACAGGATTCGGGTTTTGTTTCTCTGTACCTTTGTTATTTCGATAGTCCCTTGGCTCATGGGGATTCTCAACCTCTTCTACATCTGGAATATTATTGAGGGCTTCGAGGGAGTTACTAATAAAGTTTTTGCATCCAATGCCCTAATTAGGTTTTTTCTGAGCTTGTTTCTTACGATGTAGGACTTGAGTGAAGTCGTCCTTCTATTTTTCTTCAGCATCTGATTTGATCGACGCATTGAGAGGGCAATCCCTGAAGAGGTGGCCATGTTCATGACACTTTCTGCATCGAAAAGGGATGTGTTCATAGTTGATGGTTTGTATCCATTCTTCATCCTGGTATTCCAAGGTGACTGAGCCCGATAGGGATTTGGATATATTCACGTAGACACAGATGCAAGCATAAGATGTGTACCTCCTTTGCTTGGTGTCTTATGAGGATTTGACATGCCTACCTAGCATATTTCCAATACCCATTAGGATTTCTTCAAGCCATAACTCTTGAGGTAAGGAGTAGAGACGGATCCAGACCAAAGCAAAGGAAAAATCTTCCTTCTCTGGGAAGAAGCGGTCTGTCCAAAAGCAGAGGTACAATCCTGCGGAGTTGTAGAAGTAGGGACCGCTTTCAAAGACTCGATCTTTGTCCTCCAGATTGTATAAAATGATTGTGAAGAACCCCTTCGAGCTTCCCTGAAGCTCATAGTCCCCTTTTGGATTCCACCGGTTTTTTATCCATTGGGCAAGGTCTTTTTCCGAGGGCCAAAGCCCTAAGAATTTTTCGATCAACGCATGGTCCTTCATAAGCTGGGTGTGCTCTCCCACCCTTATAGATTTTATCACATACTTCGAAACTGTTGGTGCTTGGGGGATACATTTTCCCGGCACTCAGATCCAAGAAGATTTTGGATGCGACGACCCCACATCCATACTCGGTTCATTTTCTTAGTCTTGCTCATCTCATAATAATTGGTCACAGAGATGCAAGAGGGGTTCAAAAGGCGGTCGCTTGGCATGGACACCCTCTCTTTCATTAGATGCTACATTCCAGTAAGAGGGGGCTTTCACCCCTCCTTCTAAATTCATGCTACTGTGTCAGGGGATGTGGTAGGAGTGATTCCGACGACTTTGTGCAAGAGATAATCTACGGGCGTCAAAGCTTGTGCAGTGCATCAAACCCTAGTTCCCTCTCACAAGCTCTTCATAAGAGATTTCAAAGGGAAGTTCACTCAAGCTAACTCACCCAATATAATATTAAAACAGAAACTAACATAAATATAATATTAAAACATAAACTAAAATAATATTAAGAAAGAAACTATCTACTTTGCAACTATTACCCTTATTGATTTCACTAATCCAAGTAGTCAAAACAACCTTTGAGTCCATCACACTATTTAGTAGTCACGTTTTTATAATATATATTATGATATTAACGTCCAATTGTTAAAGCATACACGTCGTTGGAAAACAATAATTAAACTTATTAGCTTGAAAACAATAATTAAAGTAATAACTACCTTTGAAAATTGCAATAAAGTTTTTTTAACACAAGGATTACAACATACGCATCCCGTTCTTACTGGTTGAGTTACTTTCACTCAAGGTTAGAGTAGTACAATAATTCAATTAAGGCCCGAAAGTGTTCGTCTCCTTATATATTGCCCCTTCACTTCGTTTTTCTCATAATCATACAATGGTCACCGAGATTGCCACCGCTGTGGTCCAGGATATGGCAGGCACCATTATTGGTGCAGTCATCCAACAGATCAAAGATATCGTTCAGTTGGAGAAAAACCTTCAAGTTCTGGATACTGACTTTTCCCATATGGAGTCCATCTTGCTCCATATTCACACTCGATTCCAAGAGCGACACAAAATGCTGCCGAAACCCGCAGATATGTGTTTGAGAAGGATGGACACTGCCCTCTCAGAGGCCAAACAACTCATCAATCGCGTCAAGCAGCAGCGAAGGCGGTGTTTCGGTTGCTGCATTCTCTGCAACCCCAAGCTCTCCAGAGAAAGTAGAGAAGGGAAGGCAACATTCAATCGCCTCTTTAAAAAGCTTCGGGATGAGCTTCAAATGCTTGCCGATACCGAGCAAATTGTGTCGACTGCAGAGCCTGAGGCAGAGTCGGTCCTTCTTCAACCTGTCCCATACTCCGGCTTCGTTGGGTCACGTATGGAATCTGCTGAGACGCAAATGCAGACATGGCTTACCGAACCTCCTCATCGCGTGGTTGGTGTGTACGGTATGGGCGGAGTTGGCAAAACGTCCCTCCTCAAACTCATCCATAACCATTTCAAGAAGGTGAGTGGTATCTTTGATATTGTCATTTGGATTACTGTTTCTCAGAACTTTAAGCTTGAAGGCTTGCAGAATTCCATTGCTAAGGCACTAGATTTGAAATTCGATGAAAGCTTCGATTATGACCTGCGGAAGATGGCTTTGTGTGCATCTCTTGAAAAGAAAAGATTTCTTCTCATACTCGACGACATGTGGACGCAAATTGATTTTGATGAAGTAGGCATCAGATTTGGCAATGATAAGGGCAGCAAAGTCTTAATTTCCACTCGCAATTTAGAGGTGATTGCAGAAATGGGGGCAAATGAGTGTTCCTTGAAGATGCAGCCGCTGTCCGAAGAGGAAGCGTGGGAATTGTTCAAGAGAAAAGCTTTTACAAATGGGGTTGCTCTCGGCAAAAATATAGAAGTCATTGCCCAACAAATTGCCATGGAATGCAAAGGTTTGCCGTTGGCTGTAAATGCAGTTGGTGCCGCCATGACTCTCAAAAAGACTGAAGAGGACTGGAGTCGTGCTTTAACTCTGATGAGAAATACAGATCCTAATTTCTCACATATTCACAGGAACATCAATGCACAACTCTATCAACCGTTAAGGTATAGTTATAATGACTTGAGTTATAACTTAAAGATTTGTTTTCTCTATTGTGCTGCCTTTCCTGAGGATGAAGAAATTGATGCGGGAAGACTGGTGGAAATTTGGATCGCAGAAGGCTTGTTCACCGGCAGAGAGACAACTTATTTAATGGATGTTGGGCACCAGTACTTGGATTTGCTGGTAAATAGGTGCTTGATCGAGTATGTTCGAGATGAATATGTTGGTATGGTAGGTTCCTATAAATATGTGAAGACTATAAAAGTTCATGATGTCCTAAGGGACATGGCAATTCATATAGGCGAAAGCGAGGAGCAGTGGTTATTTGCCACAAATCAACATCTGCGAAATTTCCCTGGTGAAAAAGAGACGAGCAGTTGCAGAATTTCACTTGGCCATAATGATATTCGTGATCTGCCAACGCATCTCAAATGTCCAAATCTGGTGAGCTTGATATTGGCTTCCAATATTGGTTTGAGGCATGTTTCTGAACCATTTCTCTCCAACGTCTTGTCTCTAAGGGTTGTGGATCTGTCTTTTACTCATATAACAGGGTTGCCAATATCAGTGGGGGAACTTAGACTGATTGAATTCCTTGATTTGAGTGGCTGCATGAATTTGATAGAATTGCCTGAGAGTATTGGTAATCTTTCCAGACTTCAATTTTTAAATCTAACAGAGTGTCGACAGCTAAGGGCTTTGCCCAATACAATAAGAGGGTTTAAAAAGTTAAAGCATTTCACTATGAGAGGATGTGTCAGTGTAAGGGTCAATTCACATGATATCGGTAAACTCACTTCATTGAATCGATTGGTCTTACCAGTACATACTTATGATGGTGCAACTGCTGTGAGAGTAGAGGATCTCATAAATCTCCCAAATATGAGGGTGTTGGTTGCCTGTATAAAGTCAGACAGTAAAGTGGGTACACTGGATACTTGGAGGGAGATGAAAGACTTAACATTACATTACAGGTATGATGCAAATATATTTGATGCATTGGAGGATAGTATTAACATGGAAAATATGAAGAGGTTGGAAAGTTTTGGTTTGCATTCTTATAAGGGAGTAAGTTTACCTAATTGTGTTTGTGAGTTCCAAAATTTGAAGATATTACACTTGAGTCATTGTAGTGAAGTAAGGGAGCTTCCTATTGGGAGTTTTCCAAGGTTGAAAGTATTGATTCTTTATCATTTAAAGAAGTTGGAGAGTCTCTCAGGAACATTTAACGTGTGGAATGAAAGATCAATGTCCAATCTCCAAGATTTGACAATATCTAGTTGCCCATTATTGATGAAATTGCCATTGGGAATGAGGCTACTCAACTTAAAGGTATTAGAGATATTATATTGTGATAACTTAAAGGAGTTGGACATTGAAAATGGTGCTTTCCCAATGTTAGAGAAATTGTTTTTAGAGAACTTAATAAAGTTAGAAAGCATTACAAGATCAAGTGGTGTATGGAATGAAGAAGCAATATCAAAACTTGAAAAGGTAAGAATAAGGTTTTGCCCAATGTTGAGGAGATTGCCCATGGCATTGAAAAAGCTATTCAAGTTAAACAAAATATGTTGGGAAGATGAAGACAAAAGTATTGTATTTTCTGACCTTTTTACTGAATAATATAATGAATTTATTGAATAATGTAATGAAATAGTGGTAATTAAATTAATTATTTGTTATATATCATATAGAGTGGTTCATTGTAATATTAAGCAATCCAAGTGGTCAATAACCTTTGAGTGCATCACACTATTGTAGTATCAAAAGTCATTCGTGTGAGTGGGTCGAAAAGTAAACTAAATCATTCATTATTGTGATTTGTTTGATTGTCGTTTCACATTGAGCATTGTTCTCTATTATTCAAATCACCAAAGAAAATATAAATGTCAAAGTACGAGCCTTGCAACGGGAACTAGATTGGCTTTTTGCTTCAATTAGGTGACAAAGTTTTTATATCATTCTTGTGAGAACTAGCATGTGATCTACAATAAATTTCAAATTGGTTATTTATAAAGCTCAAATGGAAAAGTTGGTAAAATGTTTCTTCTTAATTATGGAATTTTATGATTTAGAGTGATAGATTCATGTTCATATTAAGTTCTTTTGTATTTATAAACTTTATTAAAAGTCAAATATGTAAGTGTTTTTTCTTTTTTTAATAAAATAATTTCAATTTTGTACAATAAGAGACATTTTTTAAATGATTTTGATAATGTTGTTTGTTTTTTCGATCAATAATATTAGAATTGTAGAGTGTTGTGATACTATTTTATTATTTTTTAAATCCATTATCTAGCCCTAGAGGAGTCTTGATCTAAAATGGATCCAAACCAAGAATGGATAACACTCAATACCTACAAGACAATATGACAAACAAAAAAAAAATATGTAAGACAATGCAGATGTAAATTGAATAGGACAAACGAGGATGTGTGAGAAAACATTTAGAAAAAAAATAATTAAATGTTAAAAAACAAATAGGAGAGAAGGCCAAGGAATGAGAAGTGAAGAGCCATGGCTATTGGCCATCCCTTACCCACTAACTCTCTGTATTTATTCACTCACACTCATTCTTAAAGGGATTTTTGGCAAAGGAGGAGGAGAGCATTGTATCCAAAATTTCCGAAAGGAGAATACTGAGCACCATTTGAAACTGGTTTTCCCATTTGGGTTCTAGGGTAAAAATCATGCCTTAATGTGTTTTGTCTCCTCTGTGTTGAGTAATTGATTGGTTTAAATTATCCTGTGTAGTTTTATTAAAAATGGTTGGTAATCCATTCATTGTTGCTATGCATCTAGTTTATAATTGTTGAGTGTGAGGAGTAGCTTGTTGCACATTTCTTCTCTGGATGTGAGGTATTTCTAGAGAAAATTATTGGTGGTGGCTTTCAATTCCAACCGTTGACTTTTCTAACACGATTGAGTGATTTGGATGAGGGATATCCATGACCCTCCTTCTAGAGCCATTGGTAAAAATTGCTAAATGGATCTTTCTCTCTCTTAGGGATGCTCTCTATTCCTCTGGGCATGTGTAACCAGTCAATGGTCATTTCTTTGTTTCCCTCATGTTATTATTCATTGTCCAAGTGCTACGTGTGAGACCTAGCTCGAGGAGAGACCCCACACACTTCTTCCTTGTTTCCTATGATGTGTGTGTAATCCACAGTGCTTGGGGAGACCTATGTTCATTGTAGTAGTTGGTGTGGGTCTACTAGCCATATCTAGCGCTTGGAGAAACCATACCGCAGTTCACCTATTGGCTACCAGTCTGCTTGCTAGCACTTGCAACGATTGGAGAGAACACACTATGTTTCACTTGTTGGTTACCATGCGAAAACCCTAACCCTAATTTCTAGCGTATTAAACACATAGTGTAACATCTAAACATTCCACACCCTAAACTAGTCCCTCGGTGTCTCGAGGAATCCTCCTATGTTGATAGGGCATTTCAATATATCTCCTTTGGTCAGTTACATTACCTCTGCTCTCATCCTCACTTGCTCATGGTATAAACCTCATCGTGGGTGTCCACCTTGATCATTGGTGCATCTCCTTTATTTCCCACACATATCAAGACTCAATTTTACATGAAACCCAATGCTGTCCAATATTATAATGCTTCTCTGTAGGAGAGATGGGCATTTGGAATATAACTGTCATGGTTTGAGTGAGGTGGCGAATGAGTTGTAAGAGATAGCTCCACCACTTGGTCCTCCACCATTCAATGAAGATTTAAGTTATTAGAGCATGAGATTTGGTCATACTAAGAATTGTTATTATTGACCAAGTGCCTCAGTTCATTCATGGTTAGAATGTGTTTATTGTAATGGAAATGAACTCGTTACTCCAACGTTGAGGATTGATATATCTAGGTATTTGTATTCAATATCAAAGTGACAAAAAGTTGTCTTGCTTTCTCTTATGTTGCAGAAGCCACTTGACCTAGACCATAAAACAACCAAAATTATGAATACAATTTGATACTCATGCTCACAACACTCTTATAAGAAAATTATGGTCATGATAAGGAAAATACCAATGCCATATGGAACATTTGTTTAAATGATTTTCTCAATTGTTTCTTGGAATATATTTAGTTGTCATTGATGTTTCTAACTATTAGATGTGTGCAAGCTACATTGAACAAGGAACTTCCTCATCATGAGAAGAAGAAAGGTCCATGTGCAGGGCAGATGACTAAGGCTTGGTACTATTAATTTCTCCTAACCCAGTACTCGACAATTGATTCCAAATAAATTACTTTATTGAATAAAAACAAAAATGATTTTTTAATGAAACATTACAGCATAAGCACAAATAAGGAAACCATACAAAAAGTACACATGTAATTTCTAGGTAAAATACCCCTGGAAAAACCCCTAAGGTAAAACCAACACCTTATCTAATAAAATTTTCTCTCATGTCATGGGTATTGCTACTCACTATTGCCCCTTGCTGCTACTCCTCTGCTTCCCCTTGCTCCTTTCCTAGACTATCACACCTAGACTATCACACTTGACTACTACTCCTCTAATGCCCCTTGCTCCTTTCCTCAAACCCTACCCCTACACACTTGGATGAAAGTCCTTCTCCATCCATTTAGTGAGATCTCACTACCTCACTATGTGTGTGTCTACTCCTCTCACATAGGTTTCCTTTTATAATCATGAGTTTACCTAAATCCAAAACCCTATATCTCCAAAGTGATCAAAGGATGAGATTAGATCTCACCTTCACTTTATGATCTAATGGCTAAGATTTAATTTAACTCACGAATGCCCAATACTTAGGCATTTGACTTAAATTAAACTCCATTAATTACAAAAGTACATTTGCTTTAATAATCAATTTATTAAAATGAATCTCCTAAGTCCTGAGAGGCATTAAGGACAACTTCCACATGTTAGACACACAACTGATGTGGAAGTACTTGTTTGATGCTACACACATCAACACTCCCTCTTAGTGAGGAAGGTAATTCTTGAAGAGACACCTAGAACTGGTTCTTTCTCCATCCATGGCACAATGTCGCACACATCATCCAACAAACTAACATCCCTATAACCTTGTTGGTTAGATGCTCCCTAAATACCGAAAGTCATATAATCGATGACGCTACATATCAGTGCCATGAAGTTTGGAAAATTCATCGAAGGCATGCTCTCCCTCAATGTGCTCCTAGGATCCTCCTAATCATGTGTATCCATCAAGGTAATCTCATACCAACTTGGTCTCCTGACAGAACTGGAAGGGGATAAATCCCTCTTCCCATATGAAGGTTGAATCCCCACAATGGAAGTCTATGAACTATGCTCACCCTTTAGAACCTCTTGTTCCTCATCTTCTACCACTGACATTGATCCATGATCTAAGATATATTCCCTCTCTAAAACCAATTCTATCTACTGTGTCAGGTTTAGATCCCTCTTAACGTATGAACACTTTTCCATTTTGGAACAACACTCTATAACCCTTATCCTCCAGAGCTAAGGCTGGCGAAAATGTCTCCTCATCTCTGGGACATACAACACATTTGTAACCTCCAGAGAACCTCCCGACTCTAGATGGAACCTAACTATCCCAACTCCCTCTACACCACACTTGGCATGAGTGCCAAAATTTGCATGTAGATCTAAGTCCATCACTAACCAACTGGTGAAAAAATCACGTGTCCCCATCATGTGATGAGAATCCCCACTATCCATGAACTAGGAAGTACCATAATATATGCCAGAAAGATAAGATACTAACGAGAACTCCTTCTCAAACTTCTCAACAAACTCCTTGACTTGAGCTTCTATAGATGTTGCTACCTACTAAGACTGACTCTTTCCTTTCTTCTTGTTCGGACACTATGAAGCATAGTGGCCACTCCTGTGGAATGCAAAGCATTTCACTTGCTCATATCCTTCTTTTTTCTAGCTTTTGGAGCTGACTCTCTACTTGTATTCCCCCTGGTTCTCCTTGGATGACTGGAAAGGGATAGATTCTCATCATCACTAACCTATTGGCCTACTAGAGATTCCTCTTGAATCTCATCTTGGATGAAATCATCCCATAGCTTGTCAAAATTTGGAAGTTTCTCCCATGCAATTATTCCCTTGATGAATGGGGCCCATGGCTTAGAAAAACCATGAAGGGCCATCCTCACCAACTACTCATCTAACACGAATTCCCCAACAATTTCCAAATGATCACATGCTTGAGTGAGATTGGTGAGATAATTGGTCATTGTATCTAATTTGGCCATCTTGGTGTTCTTGAGCTTCTCCCTCAACACCATCTTCATGTTTGCAACGTTGCTCTAAAAGAGGTTCGTCATAGCTACAAGCATATCCTCGAATGACTTCTTCTTAGATATGTGAGAGCTCAAATGATCCTTCACCGCATCTAAGATGATCCTCCTGGATTTCACATCCTTCAACTCATTGGTGTCCAGGTCCTTTGGATCCATCGGTGGGGCCACCTTTTTGTTAGCAAACTCCCATAATCCATTCTCCATGAGATACAATATGACCCTTGACTTCTAAGGCACGAAGTTCGATGCACCGTCTATGCTATCCTCAAACCTAAAACCTGTTATGGCCATCACCAAATCAAAAATATATTGGGAACATAAATTGCTAAAAATGTGGCTAGTCCTTCAAGCAAGAAAACTAAAGAATTTTTTTCTTAGTCCCTCAAGCACAAAAAATTATCTTTGGTTGTTTGGATCCCTTCTTAGGACCCACTACCCACTTCCTAGACTTTGCTTCCCTTATTCCCACTACCTGGAGCCCTTCCCAAAGTTTTATGTAGCCTTCGGATGCTGGCCATGCCTTCCTATTGTCTTCCCGACTACTTCCTGATCTTTTTCTTAATGCTCATCAACTTCTATGGTTTTCTCGAGGCCTTCTAAGTTGCCCGAAGAATTATTGGGTTTATTTCTACCTTACCAGTGGTTGTTTGTGCTTATAATGGTAGTGTTTGTCATGTGGCCCATGCCCTTTGTGACTGTGGCACCCTAGCGTCCTGTGTCCCTTTTCTAATTGATGACTGGCTTTTCAGTCTATCGTGTCCTCTTCTTGGTTGGTGGTTGTCCACACCCTTGACTTCCCCCTGTACCCTCTAGTTGTTGTTGTAGTGCCAGTGGCTATGGATGGGTGTCTACCTCGACTGTGGCAGGTTGGCGGCTACTGTGATGACTTGACCATGTTGTGTCTAGCTAGAAGATAGTGTGTCATCTTGCCCCTACTGCGGTTGGCTTGCCACTATTGCAATTGGCTAACAACTGCTCCATATTTTCCCCATCAGAAACCTTTTGATTCCCGACCCCCATGTGAGCAACCTACAACTTCTTCTTCTATCCACAAATTCCAAAGTGCCCATGGATCACTTCTCCTTTCTTGCATTGACTCACTCGGACCCGAAAATCCGCAGCCCAATAGAGAAATTGTGTGATCATACAATGTATGTTTCCTCCTTTTCCTTTTTATTTTTTTTATTTTTTATTTTACCCATATAGACCTGTAAAACCAAAAAAACAAATTTGCACTGCAAATAATGATCAATGTTCCCTGCTACTCCTTCAAAGATCATGCTTTGATACCATGTTAATTTCTCCTAACCCAACATCTGACAGTTAATTTTAAATAAATTTATTTATTGAATAAAAACACAATTGAGTTTTTAATGAAACATTATTGTGGAAGTATAAATAAGGAAACCATACACAAAGTACACAAGTAATTTATGGGTTAAATACCCCTAGAAAAACCTGTAATGGAAAACTAGTACCTTATTGATTTTATTAGATAAAATGTGGCTCCCATCCTAGGATAATGGCCCACCTAAGGAATAATACAATGCAACAAAATAGCCTAGCCTATCACACCTGACTGCTACTCCTTTTCTGCACCTTTCTCCTTTCCTTGGACCATGCCCCTACACCCTTGAATGAAATTCCTTCTCCACCCAATTAGTGAGATCTCACTATCTCATTCTATGTGTGTCTACTGCTCTCACATCAGTTGTCTTTTATAATATTGATTTTACCAGTGGTACCATTCAATAACATTGGCAAGCAATGACGAACCTTAAAACTTCAAAGGTGCTCCAACTGGTATTACAACTGGTGTTGTAACTAGCACTGCAATTGGTGCTACAACTAACAATGCAACTAGAACAAAGAAACTGGCACTGCAAACCTAAGGTTTTATGAGGAAACCCTAATTTCTCAACTTTAGAAATTTGTAGATATGATTCGAGAAGAGATGTGCCCTACTTATGAGACCTTCTTAGTGAGTTCAGTAAGTGAAACGGGGGAAACTACGGATCTTCCTTCTATTGGTTATACTTTTATGAAAGAAACCTCACTCCGATACCATGTTAAAAATTGGGTATGCTCGTTTAACCATAGACAATGTCACATCATTGTCACCCAACCATAAGCATTCACATATGCCACCCCCTAGCACATTAACATTTGAAAGAATTATTCTGGAAAGCCATACTAGAACCAATAGAAAAACCCTAGTTGTTAACTGCAACAACAACTCAAGACAAGTAGATCGCTCCCTCTCCAAGGGTAGAGCACAAGAGAGAGAGTCTCCATATCCACATAACAAATTCCATACAAAGTTTCGACAACTGCAACTACACTAATCTCTCAAGCTTACGCCATACTTAACAAGAATATCACCAAGAGTTTCACCAAGAATATCACGAAGAGTTTCACCAAGAGAATCACCAAGAATATTACTTGATAGTGCTAGAGAGAGACCAAGACCAAGAAATGACCATACACCTTTATTCCTCCTTCCAGCTGCAAATGAAGCTCTCCACAAAACTTGTGCCCCTAATTGGGTATACAAATGAGCCAAAACATCCACTATTTATATTAATATGTCCAATGACTTTTCTGGCTGGGCTGACCTGACTTTATGGTGATTATATTTTCTGTTTATCTTTTTCCTGTGGAGCCGACTTTTCTTTCTGGAAGATAATATTCTAATATTATTTATTCTGCTAGACCGACTTGTCTTCTAGTGTTTCAACATATCTTTTTAATGGTTCACTTTCTTCCAGGATATTCTATTCTAAGTCATAGGTTACATGTGGAGGTTAAAACCTCTTGCAATTACCAAAACATCAACAGTAAGGGTGTTAATTATTAGAAGGTTGTGTGCTTTGATTAGGACTGTCGATTAGCTTGGTTACGTGTTGACATAATATCTATGCGCGCAATGATGAAGGATTTAACAAGCGGTCATGTTGGAATGTGTTATCACTGAAATTTCGTCCGCACAGGGCGACAAGAACTCAACATCATCAACACAGAAAAACAATCATCCATGGCACAAGGATTAACTCCACAGCACATCAAAAGGGCCAAAACTATACAAAGTTGGCTAAAAAGAT
>SNQJ01S0025471.1:100401-114176 GCA_010110895.2 Picea sitchensis
TGTTGTTGTTTATTTCTTGCTTAATTCTTGTTCATACCTTTACTATTTTCTTTCTAACCTTTTGCATTACAGCTGTCATGCCTATCAGAGCCCAAGTAGGCATGTAAGTGCTTGCTTTTTGCTCACTCATTGACGAAAAGAGCACGAACAGAATGTGCATACTGTAGATATTGATGATTGATTAAGTCATGACCATTGATGAAAATGCTTGAGGAGAACAAATTTAGTGTAGGACCCTTGCCAAGTATAAACCTTGTGTTAGGTGCAGAAAAATATCAACCATCGAATATAAGGGTGGATCTATCCCCACCATAGGTTTTGGAGAAAGAGGAGAATTCAAGATTTTGGGTATTTGGAGATATTATAGAACTGTACAAGAACGACGGAGGGTCGAAGGCTCGATATTCGCGAAGACCAGGAGAAATTCCCTGCAAATAGTAACCACATCATCGTCAGGGGATGATGACCTAGTCATGACCATTTAATGTCAGATGGAATTAAATAGGTGAAGCTACATGGATGCCATGTGGTGAAGGGGATGGCCATTGGCCAAAGACGCCCTGAAAAACTTCAGAAGGCTATAACTTTCAAACCACAGATCTATTTTCGAAAAGGTTTCAGTCGTTGGAAAGCTATTTCATAGAGGAATGCATCTAGGGAATCATAGTGTGAATGATGAAACTTATCCTTCATAAATCGATGAGGAAACAACATGTATTCCAATTAATGAAATGTTTTATAATACACATGTTCTAACAATAATTATAACATGCACATTTCTTGCAGAATTAGAGGTACACAAATAAAATTTAGTTATTATATGAGGAGTGGAGTTATGGAATATTTTCAAGGATATTACAACCATTAGGAATATTTTAGAGGTCTGCATGCCAACATGTCAGCATGGGGAATGCTAAG
Organism: Picea sitchensis; assembly: GCA_010110895.2. NCBI lineage: Eukaryota > Viridiplantae > Streptophyta > Pinopsida > Pinales > Pinaceae > Picea > Picea sitchensis. The sequence continues at coordinate 101,320 of SNQJ01S0025471.1, forward strand.
ACAGAGTCAAATGGAAGAAGACATAGGCAAGAGCCTGTCACTATGAGAAGTCTTCATAGGGAAGTGCAGAGCTATATGGATGATAATGAAAGGATTATGAAGGCTCAAGAAGAGATGATTCAGAGCTTAAATACGTTGCATAATCAAGTCAACATATATTCTGGCACCAAACAAGCAGCTAGTGCTCGACAAGTATCAACATCGAGATCCCATAGCAAAATAGATTATCATGGAAATGATAGGCATTCAAGAAGCATGAGCACATGCCATCATTCTCCAAGGTAGTCCACTAGAAGAATACTTCTTCTTCGGCTGACCTAGGTTCAAATCTCAACAAGTTTCCAAAAAAACCCTAAAAAACTACCGGCCCTCCTGGTAAACCAGAAGGAAACATTGCGCACCGGGTGCACAATGCAGTCTCACCCGAGACATATTTTATGGGTGACTGCAATGCTCAGGTGTTTGATGTCTAGGAATGAGTGGGGATCTGTGATTGTGTTCTTTCTTCCTTATTCATTATCCTTGTTAGTCATTCAATTACTTCTATGATTTATTCATCTTTAAACCTATGTATGCATGCTTATATAACTACTTTAACCATTCATTCATAAAATAATGATCAATAGAAAGTAAATCATTCATTAAAAATCACACAACACACAAGGTTTATCATGGTTCACCCCCTCCTGGGGCTACGTTCACAAAGATCTAGCTTCTCTACTCTTTTATTTATTCTGTTGCAAAATCTTGCACTGTGCACATTACATATTCAATAATACTATCAAGATTGAGGGTAAGAACCCTCTGTGAGGCATACTAGATCACATCAGTCTCCTTAGCCTGGGACCTAACCCTCAAAGACTACCTTACTCGACTATTCTATAAGACTTATTACAATCAACAACCCACAATTTTATAATAATAAACTCTCTCTATCCTTAACTGATATCATCTCTTCTCCTAGACCTCCTAGGTCCTTATTTATACTACTTTATGACTTATAGCCATTACAATATTTCCTAAAACCCTAACCTTATCATGGTTAGGGTTGTCTTCCTGCGCACCATGTTTGTTTTCCTCCTGCATGCTACTTTTCCTTATTTTTCTTCATGTTGCTTTTCCTTATTTTTCTGCATGTTGCTTTTCCTTCTTTTTCTACATGCTGTTTTCTTTCCACATATTGCGCGTGCTCTAAAATTGGGTCTTCCTTTCCAAAAATAGGCCTTTCCCAAACCACATCGTTCTACAAAATAGGCCTGCGCCCAAAATAGAATTCCTTCTCAAAATAGGCATGTGCCCAACAGGCCACCAACACTGACATGTGGCTTGTACCGAGCCACTTAGGTCGTGCGTGCTCCCTGTACATCCTTTTCCAAATTGTGGAACTTCCCTACGAGTTCCTTTACTTTTTCCATCATCTGCACAGCTTTGTATGTTAGCGCCTCAAATATCTGCACTGTTATCTCTCCTTGTAGTAATGTTGCGCCTTCTGAATGTGCCTGTGCCATGCTCGTCTTCTCTTCCTCCAACTGCACAATCATCTGTGATGATTTTTCTTGGAGGGGTTCTAGTTGGGTTTGTCTTTCTTTCTTATTCATCTGCGTTGTGTTTAACTCTGTCTGCAGAGTCTTCATTTCCTAGGCACTCTTGAAGTGCTCCGTGATACTCATTATTTTCTGTCATTTCTTTAACTCCTGTATGGAAACACTGATTTTATGCTCTTCTTGGTCCAACTATTGGACCTTTTCATCCTCTTCTAAAACGGTCCAAATCTGTGCAATTCTTTTGAATAGCTCTGCGACTTCCCTTGCTTCTTTTGCCATATTCTCTATTTGGAGTGTGGATTGTTGTTCTCTCCATTCTCGAACCTCAGGAGGAGTCATGGGATTAATATTTTCTTTTATATCCTTGATTTCCTGCCTATATCCCTCAATCGTCTGTGAAATAATTTTTTTTATTTTCTTCTGCACTTGTCTCTGGTGCTTGTGCACTGTCTAGGATGCGGTCGCATACTACTGTGACCCCTTGCTCTAACTTATCAACACATTCTTTCTCTAAGGTCAGTTGGACGCATGTGATTTGTAACATTTCAATGACTCCCCTACCCACCTCCAAGTTAGTCACATCCACACGGGCTCTGGATTGCACTTCTTTCATTATACTGGACTGGAGTCTGTATAATGCCTTGGTGGGTATCTGCGCCATGACTATTTCAAATTTCTCAATTTACCCCATGGGTTTCTAATAAGTCTCTTGATCCATTCTAATTATTTGGCAAGTGACTATGAATGTGTCCCTGCCTTGCACTACCAAATGAACTGTCTCCTCTCATTCGTTCTGCGCAGAGGGTCATTGTGTCTTTTCATGTTGTTGCATTGTGGCATGTGGTATTGCTTGACTCCATAATTGTTGTAGAGTTTCATGGAATTCTATGATATTGGCCATGATCTCTTCTCTTTATGCCTCTACAATACAAAACAAATCTCCCCCCCTGCCTTGGACCTTGTTCGCAACGAATTCAACATCATCCTCTATGATCCTAAAAGATATTTTTCACGACTATGCTTGAGTTATTAAGAATGTGTTGATTAACCAATTAGGAAGCTTAAATAAAGAGGAATAGGTATAGAAGAAATGTGACAACCATATAAACATGTACATAACTGAAATGAAGCATAAGACAACAACAAATGATAACACCAATGTGATAACAGAGTTCGACAATCTCGCCTATGTCTCCGGGCCTTTGTCTCAGTGGGTGAGGCTTTCTTATTTCTCTTAAAATATCAATAATTACATGACAACAGTGCCAAAAGGTTACAAAAATGACATGGTCTTGTTCTACAAGATCTCAAGAACCCAACAAAATAAACGACACTCAAATCGGATGACTGGAGCTCCCAGAAATGGCCCGCAAAGGTGCGCTCCTCAACAACTTCCCTGCATAAAAATGGCTTTTGCTTGGAAAATATTCGACATAAATCTTCTCTAAATTTCCTCCTTAGCCTCAAGAAGGCCTGGTTTATATAGATCTGAATTTGGTAACCCTCTCCCAACTTCCTCCCAAGATCTAGCCTAAAAAGGGGCCCAATATCCCTCAATATTGACAAAAAATCTCCAAAATTTGCTGAATAATATCCATAAAATCACTAATAAACCCACTTTATAAAAAAGCATAGGGTGCAACCCCCTATTGCGCTATCCCTTGGTCCTATGGGTGTGCTCCACATGATCTCAGGCTAGGCGCTAACGATTAAGCCCCGATTCTTTAGTGCAACACTGGTCGTATGGGTCATATGGCCACATACCATAACTCCACACGCCAAACACAGGTGTATATTTGAGTATTAAGCCCCTAGTCGGTGGGGGTTGGCCCCCATGGACTGGGGAAAACCCCCCATTCCCCACAACTGTCAACTTATATTAGAAATGTGTCGAGTATTCAACAAGAAACACCCCGCAGCCCGGATGGTTAGCGCCCAATTGCTAAATTGTTGGCGCTCGAGGAGGTCGGAGGTTTGAACCTCCCAGCCTAACAATTCTTTTATCCAGCTGTCATTGGGCATCTGTAGGGTGCCACGTGGCGATCCAGGATTGGACCACATCATCAAACAGTACGCCCAGTCATCTTGCCACCTATCTGACACATCAGCAGTCTGTACGCCTAGTCACCCTGCCCAGCTGTCGTCCATACACCACATGTCCATCTTCCATAGGGACATGTAATTATATGGAATTCCATGTGTCATTCATACAGTGACATGTGTCAAATCCGTACAGTGCCAACTCATCCCAAAAAATGACGAAAATGGGTGACATGTGTCACCTCCTCGTGACAACACATCAGAATGATGACGAAATCCTGACGCATGCTGATGTCAACTGTCGTACATGATGACGTCAGTGTTTACTTTGACCTGGTTGACTTTTTGCCTATTTGGTGAAACGAACAAAAAATGATATCAGGAGCATACGAAGTCCGTTTGAGCTTGTTCAAGTTGTGTAGGGTTCATTTCAACGAGGTCTACATACACATCCGTTTTGAAACCATTCTAAGAAATTTTATTTTTAGGCCTTTCTGAGCCCCATCAAACTCCTGAATCCGATTCTGGATCACACCTCCCCACTAAGGACCTTTTGGTCCCCAAAAGGTTATTGACCAGTCATCAAGATCAAGATAGGCCACCCGGCTTGTTCTTTGTCTCTGAACTCTGTCCTGTGCACTTGTCTCATCACGACCAACTGTAACACAATCGTGATAATTGACAGCATATTGTTAGCCATTTGAAACTTGTCACATCTTACTGAAGCCACTATCATCCATGTAGACAACATTACTAATGATAGCATAAAAAATATGACTGCAAATAAGTTGATATGTTTGTAATATTTGCATGACATTAGCTTATCTTGAAGAAAATTGTGATTGATTTTCCATTCCACAACCATCTCTTGTTCTTGCTTAAGATTGATTACTGGATTTGAAACAATTATAGGTTTGTTTCTTTCTTGAACTGACTTCTTTAATTATTCCATAGTTTGAAGATTTTTATTTGCCTTTACATGATGAACATGAACCACACATTCTTGACCTGCTTTGGTTAATTGATATTGATTCTTTTCCCTATAAAATATTTCTTTACGATCAAACAAGTATGGACTACCTAATACCATTCCACATTCACTTAGTGGAACTACATCACATGTTACCTTGTCCACACACTCAGATGAAATTGAAAATTTTAATGTGCATTGCTTGGTAATGTGCATTTGATAATTGTTGCTTATCCATTAAAGTGTGTAAGGCTTATGATGTATCTGTGTTTTTAATTCCAATTGTTTAACCAATTCCTAAAAAATTAAGTTAGATTGAGATCCACTATCTATCAATGTGTCAACCTTAGTGTGTTGCATGATAACCCTTATGTGAAACAAGTTACTTCTACAATAAATTCCTTCACCAATTTTACCTGTCATACCAACCAATGACACTTTAGATTCGTCACCTGAATCCGATCCCAAGTCTGTGGGTCATGTTGTTGCTGCAACTGTTTTCCTCCCATTCTTTTCCCTTAACCACTTTGGTTTCTTCTCGGGATGCAATTGCCAACAACGGTCCTCATCATGCCCCTATTTCTTGTAATGCTTGCAAGAGGTCTTCGCTTCCTTTCTCGTCACTGAATTTAACTTCTTTCCATGCCACTTCCTTTTGTCCTCTTTCCTTGAAGCCGATTCCCTTGAAACACCAACACCTGTTTTCCATGGTTCAATGTATGTCGCTTGAACAAAAACCTCATCAATATTATTTGGTCCAAACATGAATACAATATTTCAAATATGTGCAGGTAAACCTCCTATATAATTCATAAGAGTTTCTTGGGTATGTAAAGGAATATCTAACATCAATGCCATTTTATGAAAGCCATCTATGTATTCTTGCACTATTTGTCCTTTTCTTAGTTTTAAATCTTGCTATTCAATTAACGCCTTCTCTTTATAACCCAAAGGATATAATTTCTTTCTAAGTGCAGAAATAAAACTTTGCCATGATGGAAATACATTACCCACTTATTGTGTGCCATTTTTCAACTTGCTTTGCCACCATATGAGTGTTGTGCCTGCAAGTCTCAATGATGCCAACTTGATTTGTGTGGCCTCATCCTTGATCTGTTTCACACTACATTAGAAATCCATCTTTCTGACCCAATTGTCAAGTCTCTCTACATTAAATTCACCATCATACATGGGTAATTCAAATTTAACATCAAGTTTTGATAAAGGAATTTCATTCTTATGTTTATGGACATGTTTATTTGCATTGGATTTAGAACTTGAACTTGAAGAAGGAGGTGATGATGTAGGTGAAGGAGGAATCTGAGGAGGATCCTCTCCTTCTTCACTTTTTCCTTTTGAAGATTCACCAAGAACTAGTCTCTTTCGTTCCAAGTTATCTTCATACAAAACTTTCATCATCTCCAACATAACAAAGAAAGTTTTTTGAAACTCTTTCTCATCCTGAGAAAGTCCCCCTTACGATGCCATTTTCTCGTTGTGAGAAGTTCTCTTTCACAATCCAATCAATGGATTCTATTCAACAAGATACCCTTCACCAAAAAGTAGCTTTTCCCTGGTTAACATGCAAAACTCAAATCCAAACGTCAACTAGCTCTGATACCACTTGATCCGAAAATATCTTTTACACGACTATGGTTGAGTTATTAAGCATGTGTTGATTAACCAATTAGGAAGATTAAATAAAGAGGAAGAAGTATAGAATAAATGTGACAACCATATAAACATGTACATAATTGAAATGAAGCATAAAACAACAACAAACCATAACACCAATGTGATAATGGAGTTCGACTATCTCGCCTACGTCTCCGGACCTTTGTCTCAGTGGGTGAGGATTTATTATTTATGTTCAAAGATCAATAATTACATCACAATAGTGCCAAAAAGTTACAAAAATGATCTGGTCTTGTTCTACCAGATCTTAAGAACCCAACATAAGAAACGACACTCAAATCGGATGACCAGAGCTCCCAGAAATGGCCCGTAAAGGTGCGCTCCTCAACATCTTCCCTGCATAAAAATGGCTTTGGCTTGGAAAATATTCAGCATAAAAATTCTATGAATCTCCTGCTTAGCCTCAAGAAGACCTAGTTTATATATATTTGAAGTTGGTAACCATCTCCCAACTTCCTCCCAAGATCTGGCCTAAAAAAGGGCCCAATATCCCCCAATATTGGCTAAAAATCTCCAAAATCTGCTGAATAATATCCATAAAATCACTAATATGAAGTTTAAACCCACTTTATAACAAAACATATGTCACAAATCCCTATTGCATTGTCCCCTGGTCCTATGGGTGTGCTCCACGTGATCTCGGGCTAGGTGCTAACAGTTAAGTCCCGACTCTTTAACGTTGCACTAGTTGTATGGGCCATATGGCCACATACCATAACTCCATGCACAAAACATAGGTGTAGCTCCGAGTATTAAGCCATCGGTCAGTCGGGTCTGGCCCCCTCCGACCAGGGCTAACCCCCCATTGTCAACTTATATTAGAAATGTGTCGAGTATTCAACAAGAAACACTCCGCAACCCGGATGGTTAGCGCTCAATTGCTAAATCGTTGACACCCGAGGAGGTCGGAGGTTCGAACCTCTCGACCTAACATATTTTTTACCCAACTATCATTGGGAATCCATAGGGTGCCACATGGCACCACCTAATTGGGCCACGTGGTGATCCAGGAATGAACCACATCATCAAACCGTATGCCTAGTCATCCTGCCACCTGTCCGACATGTCAGTAGTTTGTACACCCAGTCACCCTACCACGTGTTAGTCTATACACCCAATCACCTGCCTAGTTGTCGTCCGTATGCCACGTGTCCATATTTCATAGGGCCATTTCACTGTACGGACTACCACGTGTCATCCACATGGTGACATGTGTCAAATCCGTACAGTGCCAACTCAGCCCGAAAATGACGAAAATTTGTGATATGTGTCACCTCCTGGTGACAAAATGTCATCATGATGTCATCCTGATGCATGCTAACGTCACCTATTGTATAGGCTGACGTCACCTATCGTACATGATGACGTCAGTGTTGACTTTGACCTGGTTGACTTTTTGGATGTTTGGTAAAATGAACAGAACATGATATCAGGAGCATAAGATGTTCGTTTGATCCCGTTAGAGTTGTGTTGGGTTCGTATCGACGAGGTCTATGCACATGTCCATTTTGAAGCCATTTTGAGAAATTTTATTTTTAGGCCTTTCTGAGCCCCATCAAACTCCTGGATCCGATTTTGGATCACACCTCCTCACTAAGGACCTTTTAGTTCCCAAAAGGTTACTGACTAGTAATCAAGCTCGGGATAGGCCACCCCACATGGTCTTTGTCTCTGAAATCTATCCTGTGCACCTGTCTCATCACGACCAACTGTAACACAATCATGATAACTGACAATATATTGTTAGCCATTTGAACCCTATCACATCTTACTGAAGCCACTATCATCCGTGTATACAACATTACTAATGATAGCATAACAATTATGACGACAAATAAGCTGATATGTTTTTAATATTTGCATGACATTAGCTTATCTTGAAGCAAACTGTGATTGATTTTCCATTCCACAATCATCTCTTATTATTGCTTAAGATCAATTACTGGATTTGAAACAATTATAGGTTTGTTGTTTGCTTGAATTTCCTTCTTTAACTGTTCCATAGTTTGAATAGTTTTATTTTCCTTTACATGATGAGCATGAACCACATATTATTGACCTTCTTTGGTTAATTGATATTAATTCTTTGTCCTATAGAATATTTCTTTATGATCAAACAAGTATGGACTACCTAAGACCATTCCACATTCACTTAGTGGCACTACATCACATGTTACCTCGTCCACATACTTAGATGAAATTGCAAATTTTAATGTGCACTTCTTGGTAATGTGAATTTAATGATTGTTTCTTATCCATTTAAGTGTGTAAGGCTTATGATGTATCCATGATTTTAATCCCAATTGGTTAACCAATTCCTCATAAATTTAGTTAGATTGAGATCCACTATCTATCAATGTGTCAACCTTAGTGTGTCGCATGATAACCTTATGTGAAACAAGTTACTTCTACAATCAATTCCTTCACCAATTTTACCTGTCATACCAACCATGAGACTTTAGATTCGTCACCTGAATCCGATCCCAAGTCAGTGGATCGTGTTGTTGTTGCAACTATTTGCCTCGCTTTCTTTTCCTTGAACCACTTTGGCCTCTTCTCAGGATGCAATTTCCAACAACGATCCTCATCATGCCCCTCTTTCTTGCAATGCTTGCAAGAGGGCTTCTCTTCCTTTCTCGTCACTGAATTTGACTTCTTTCCATGCCACTTCTTTTTTTCCTCTTTCCTTGAAGACAATTCCCTTGATACACCAACACTTGTTTTCCTTGCTTCAATGTATGTCGCTTGAATATAAACCTGATCAAGATTAGTTGGTCCAAACACGAATACAATATTTTGAATATGTACAGGAAAACCTTCTATATACTTCATAATATTTTCTTGGGTATGTAAAGGAATATCTAACATCAATGCCATTTTACGAAAGCCATATGTGTATTCTTGCATTGTTTGTCCTTTTCTTAGTTTTAAAGTTTGCCATTCAATTAACGCTTTCTCTTTATAACCCAAAGGATATAATTTCTTTCTAAGTGGAGAAATAAAAATTTTCCATGATCGAAATACATTACCCACTTGTTGTGTGCCATTTTGCAACTTGATTTTCCACCAGATGAGTGTTGTGCCTACAAGTCTCAATGATGCCAACTTGATTTGTGTGGCCTCATCCTTGATTTCTTGCACACTGCAATAGACCTCCATCTGTCTGACCCAATTGTGAAGTCTCTCTGCATTAACTTCACCATAATACATGGGTAATTCGAATTTAACATCAAGTTTTAATAAAGTCATTTCATTCTTATGTTTATGAACATGTTTCTTTGCATTGGATTTAGAACTTGAACTTGAAGAAGAAGGAGAAGAAGGAGGTGATGATGGAGGTGAAGGAGGAATATGAGGAGGATCATCTCCTTCTTTAATTTTTTCCTTTGAATATTCACCAAGAAATGGTCTCTTTCGTTCCAAGTAATCCTCATACAAAACCTTCATCATCTCCGACATAGCAAAGAAAGTTTTTTGAAACTCTTTCTCATCCTGATAAAGTCCCTCTTCCGATGCCATCTTCTCGCTGTGAGAAGTTCTCTTTCTCAATCCAACCATTGGATTATATTCAACAAGCTCTCCTTCACCATAACTATCTTTTCCCTGGTTAACATGAAAAACTCAAATCCAAACATCAACTAGCTCTGATACCACTTGATCCGAAAATATCTTTTACACGACTATGGTTGAGTTATTAATCATGTGTTGATTAACCAATTAGGAAGCTTAAATAAAAAGGAAGAATTATAGAAGAAATGTGGCAGCCATATAAACATGTACAGAACTTAAATGAAGCATAAAACAACAACAAACCATAACACCAATGTGATAACAGAGTTCGACAATCTCGCCTACATCTCCAGGCCTTTGTCTCAGTAGGTGAGGATTTATTATTTCTGTTCAAAGCTCAATAAGTACATCACAGCAGTTCCAAAAGGTTAAAAAACTGATATGGTCTTGTTCTACTAGATCTCAAGAACCCAACAGAAGAAACAACAGTCAAATCGGATGACCGGAGCTCCTAGAAATGGCCCGCAAAGGTGTGCTTCTCAACAACTTCCCTGCATAAAAATGGCTTTGGCTTGGAAAATGTTCAGCATAAACCTGCTCTGAATCTCCTCCTTAGCCTCAAGAAAGCCTTGTTTATATAGATATGAAGTTGGTAACCATCTCCCAACTTCCTCCTAAGATCTGGCCTCAAAAAGAGCCCAATATCCCGCAATATTGGCTAAAAATCTCAAAAATCTGCTGAATAATATCCATAAAATCACTAATATAAAGTTTAAACCCACTTTATAACAAAACATAGGCCACAACCCCCTATTGCACTAGCTCCTAGTCCTATGGGTGTGCTCCACATGATCTCGGGCTAGGCGCTAATGGTTAAGCCTCGGGTCTTTAGCGTTGCACTGGTCGTATGGGCCATATGGCCACATACCATAACTCCACGCACCAAAAATAGTTGTAGCTCTGAGTATTAGGCCACCGGTCGGTCAAGTCTAGCCCCTGCCGATCGGGGATAACCCCCCATTCTCTGCAACTGTCAACTTATATTAGAAATGTGCTGAGTATTCAACAAGAAACACCCCACAACCTGGATGGTTAGCGCCTAGTTGCTAAATCATTGGCACCTGAGGAGGTCAGAGGTTTGAACCTCCCGACCTAACAATTTTTTTACCCAACTGTCATTGGGAATCTGTAGGGTGCCACATGGCACCACCTGATTAGACCACGTGGCGATCCAGGATTGGACCACATCGTCAAATTGTATGCCTAGTCATCTTGCCACCTGTCCGACACATCAACAGTCTCTATGCCCAGTCACCCTACCACATGTTAGTTCGTACGCCCGGTCACCTTCCCAGCTATCGTCCATATGCCACGTGTCCATCTGTCGTAGGGCCGCGTCAATGTACAAAATTCCACATGTCAGTTGTATGGTGACACATGTCAAATATGTACAGTGCCAACTCATCTTGAAAATGACAAAAATGGATGGCACATGTGACCTCCTGTGAATACATGTCATCATGATGACATCATCATGACATCATGCTGATTTCACTTGTCGTACATGCTGACATCAGTGTTGACTTTGACCTGGTCAACTTTTTGCATGTTTGGCAAAACAAACAGAACATGATATCATGAGCATACGATGTTCGTTTGAGCCCTTTCAAGTTGCATTGGGTTCATATTGACGAGGTCTACTCACACATCCATTTTGAAACCATTATGAGAACTTTTATTTTTAGGCCTTTCTGAGCCCCATCAAGCTCCTGGATCCAATTCTGGATCACACCTCCCCACTAAGGACCTTTTGGTCCCCAAAAGGTTACTGACCAATCATCAAGCTCAGGAAAAGCCACCTGACTTGTTCTTTGTCCGGTGCACCTGTCTCATCACAACCAACTATAACACAATCATGATAACTAACAGCATATTGTTAGCCATTTGAACCCTACCACATCTTACTGAAGCCACTATCATCCATGTAGGCAACATTACTAATGATAGCATAAAAAATATGACTGCAAATAATCTGATATGTTTGTAATATTTGCACGACATTAGCTTATCTTGAAGAAAATTGTTATTTATTTTCCACTCCACAATCATCTCATGTTCTTGCTTAAGATCGATTACTAGATTTGAAACAATTATAGGTTTAATGCTTGCTTGAAGTGCCTTCTTTAATTGTTCCATAGTTTGAAGAGTTTTATTTACCTTTACATGATGAGCATGAACCACATACTCTTGACCTGCTTTGGTTAATTGATATTGATTCTTTGCCCCATAGAAGATTGATTTACGATCAAACAAGTATGGACTACCTAAGACCATTCCACATTCACTTAGTGGCACTACATCACATGTTACCTCATCCACATACTTAGATGAAATTGCAAATTTTAATGTGCACTGCTTGGTAATGTGCATTTGATGATTGTTGCTTATCCATTAAAGTGTGTAAGGCTTATGATGTATATATGTTTTTAATCCCAATTACTTAACCAATACCTCATAAATTAAGCTAGATTGAGGTCCACTATCTATCAGTGTGTCAACCTTAGTGTGTCGCATGATAACCCTGTTGGACAACTGAGAGGGGGGGGGGGTGAATCAGTTGTTACCGTGCTTAAAAATTATGCTTCTTTTAAAATCTTTAGAAGGCACTCAAAGATGATCACAATAATGCAGAGAAATAATCAAAGGCACATTCAACATCAGTCACATAAATGAGAAAGACAGAGTCAGATAATTCTTGAGGAAACCCATACAGGGTAAAAACCTCCTTTTCTTTATATGATAAGTATTATCTAAATTCTTTACATTATCATACATATGAGCACCAACTCATTGTGAGGCTACAACCTCTATTTTTGCAAGCTGCAACTTGCTGAGAGCATCGACTCTCTGTTTTCTCTAGCACCCACTAGAAGGAAGCACCAACCCCCTAGTTTCTCTTGCACCAACTAGAAGGAAGCACCAACTCCCTGGTTTCTCTAGCACCAACTAGAAGGAAGCACCAACTCCCTGTGTTCAAGCACCCACTTGAACCTTTGAGGACACCAGTCCTCCCTAGCACCTCCCAACCACCCTGAATT
>SNQJ01S0025472.1:0-24344 GCA_010110895.2 Picea sitchensis
AGTTCATTCTTCCTGTGCTTGTCTGGGAAAAGGGGTTGAGATTTTGGGTAGAAGGTTAAAGGTTAAAACTGAAGGGTCATGATCTGCATATAGGCTTAGAACCCTAGCTTATTAGTCCGTAGGGTAAAATACCCAACAACATGCACCAGGATAGCTCCAAGTGCTATGGATCATGCATCCACATCCACATGAAATGTGTTTTCCCAATTTGGGAATACTATAATAGGTGTTGTTACCAACTTCTATTTCAAAGTGTCTAAAACTTGTTGACAATCCTCACTCCACTGGAATTTAGTATCCTTCTTTAACAATTTCTCCATTGGTACCGTGATCTGCACATACCCTTTTATAAATTTTCTATAGTAGCCTGTATGTCCCAATGTTGCTCTTAACTGGTGCACTGATTTTGGTGGTGGTAAATTAACAATGACTAAAATCTTAGAAGGATCCACCAATAGCCCTTGTTTACAGAATATATGTCCCAACAATATTCCAAAAGGTGTCCCAAAAATGCACGTCTTGATATTCAATGATATCTGACATTGTCTACATATTTCCAACATCAACCTTAATGCCTTTACATGATATTTCAATAGAATGTAGACTGTCCAATCATCCAGATACACTTCCAAAAACTAATGTATGAACTCCTTGAAAGCAACTATTACTACCCTTGAAAATATAGTTGGTGCATTCTTCAGCCCAAAAGGCATGACTGTATACTAGTAGGAGCCACATTTTGTGGAAAAAGTAGTCTTGTACCTATCTTCCGGAGCTATCTTGATCTGATGGTAACCTGAGAATCCATTTGTAAATGAGTATTCTTCCTGGCCTCCCATATTCTCTAATACCTCATCTATGAAAGGGGTGGGAAAAGAGTTATGTATGCAAGCATCATTCAGTTTCGTCATATCCACACAAATCCTTATCCCTCCTTTATTTTCTTTCACTACCATAGGGATTATCCACTCTGATTCTTCTACTAGTTCTATGATACCAGCTTCCAACATTATGTCAATTTCTTCTTTCACTTTCTACTTATATATTGGATTCAGTCTATAAGGTTGTTGTCTGAAAGATCTAGCCTCATGATTGAGAGGTATCTTCATCTCTCCTAGCTCTCCTGCTATGCATTTCATCTCTGTAAAGGTTGTTCGGAATATGTCACTGTACTCGCGCAATAACTCTGTTATTCTTTCTACTGTTTGTTCATCCCAGTAGTCTCCAATGCTGGCCATTTTGAGATTCTCAACTATCCCAATGTTGACTTTCTTGACCTTGATCGACGCAGGAAAACCTTATGATTCCAGGGATGGGCCATCCACCTCTCTTTCTTGTTCGATTTCTATAATTTGGATATTGCGTGGGTCATCTTCATCTAGTGCTTCTTATTGCACATGATAGCATGACAACATTTCCTTAACTGTCTGTCTATTATGTTGTTGGTATTCTGTTATGAGTTTCACCTCTAGTTCCTGGATGAATATTACCCCTCTTATCTGCTTGAGTGCTAAATCCATGTTGAGGTTCTCATGTTCAAATGAGAAGGTTACCACAAAATTCTTCTGCAATGTTGTCCATTCTGTAGTGCCTTTGCGTAGTTCCTGGTTTACATACTCATTTTCTAGAATTCCTTCTAGTGTATGAATAAAGTGATGAGGCCATTCTTCTAGTGGTGTCATCATCCATAATGTTATTCACTTCTCCAAATGTTCCATTGGTGACCCTTGTCCATCATATCTCTGCGTCATTATGCTCTTCTGTTCTACGCCAAATCTGATTCGCAGTGGTCGTTTACATTGATACTAGTCCTTAAATGTTTCCTTGTCTGCACCCCACCATATTGCAGGTGTTTCCTTGAGTGCTATGTTCAAATATAATAGCCTCTGATTTTCTAACACCTCATCTTCGTATCTTGTTGGGAATTCTTCTAAATTGTTGAAGCCATGGAAACTTGGAGGTTCTCTAATTTCTGTACCCACCCATCTTACTGCATTGCCTATTCTTGCACACCTTCTTGTGGACACTTCATGTAATCTTTGCTGCCAATTCTCCAACCCTGTATATGAGTCTGAAGCACATGATGTGATGCTTACCTAGATGATTACTCCATCTACATTCAGGTTAACATTATATTCTTCACTTGCAGTGGTTCTATACAATTGGTTTATCTCTTCTAAATCTAGAAAAGTTGGTTTTACAAACCTTTCTCCTTCTAAAGGGTCTAATGGTGCAAAATCCCTTTAATCTCCTGACTTGAATGTCATCTTTATTGTCTTTAAATTGATTATGGCCTGGTTATCAAATTCCCAATCCATTCCAAGCAATGTTGGATAAGGTTTTGTACCATATACTATTTCTATGACTTCAAAGTATGCCTTAGTGCACACTCCATCCAAGTCAACTGTGACTCCTTTAAGCCTTCCAATTGGAAGGACTCTGTGTTGGTTTGCTAGCTTAGGTTGAACAGGTGAATATCCTAGTGTGGTCTCTCCCATACATTTCCATGTCTTCTTGGGTAACACATTTAATTCGGAGCCTAAATCCAGTATAATATCCTCCATGTTGAAATCTCCAATGTTGGGATTCAATCTGAATTCTTTGCTTGTCCTCCTCCTTGTATGAAAATGATTAACCATTTTATTCTCTAGATTCCTCTCTACCTATGTGTTACATATTTATACCAAATTTTGTAATACTTTAACATATGATGGATCATTTAGTAGTTTAACACAAGATTGCAAAAAGTCCATTATGGTACTTACTGGTCTGAAAGGTTGTGCTTCATTAGTGTGATCCAATGATGAAGGCATCTTGTAAATTGGTATGTCCTGAGTATGATGCACAATTGATGTAGATGCAATATCTGGCTTCAAGAATTATTGTCTGTCTTGCTTGAATGTATTCTTTTCGTTATGTGCATCAAACTGATTCTATGGTTCGACATTCTTCTTAACCCATTGGTGTTGTGATGGATATTGTCTTACCGCATCAGGTCCTGTTTTAGATCCTCCACGTGTGACTATGTTTATATTTCTTCCATCCTCTCTAGATTATTTAGATATCCACTATAAATTTTGATTGTTCTGGTTCCTCTTATCCTGGATCTTCCCCAATAGTGTCGTATAGTATTCCATGTCATGATCTGATTCACGAAAATACATACATGTCGTAGGTGGAAGTGGACATTCTCATGCATAGTGTCCTGGTTGTTGACAGTTATGACATACAACTAGTCCTCTGCCTCTTCCAAAGCCTCCTCTACCTCATCCTCCACCTCTGTATCCAACTCGATCTCCTTGCGGTGCATTGTACCGAGGCACCTGATTATATTGCGTGAAATTATATTGTGGCTGCGCGATATTGTACTATGACTACACATTGTTATATTGTTGTTTCACAGTGTTATACTATTGCTGCTCAGTGTTATATGGGGATAGTACTTGGTTAAACTATGGTGCATATTTCCTTGTCATCATTTCTTCCTGCACCCTATAGGTGTCTGATGTTCGTTCCCTCATTAGTTCCATTGTCTTGCAATCTTTGTCATCATGGTCCACTGACTTGCAAAATTTATAGTATGAACTCTTAAACATTGTCTGGTATTTATGCATCATTGGACAATGATATGGATCATGCGTCTGTTTCTTAAAGATCTCACACCATAGTCCTCCTATTGGAAAAGGTTTTGGCATTCTTGTTTCCATGCACTGCACGAAAGTTGGGCATTCATTCTTGTGGTTTCCTTTTGTCCTACATGTGGTACACCAAAAAAATTCTCTTTTGTCCTTACCCCAGTTCTGGTTTAATTGAAATGTTAGATTCTACAGATCCTCCTTCAACTCCTCTATTGTTGGTTATGTCTTTCGGTATTGGTTCTCTTCCAGTTGTAAGGCTACCTGCAGAGCCAATACCTAAGTTTCAACTTTCTGTTGTCTCAAAAGGTATTTCAGGCATGGTAGTAGTGAATTCACAATTAGATGTCTATGTTGCATATCTGTCATGACATACTTAAGATTTCCCTTTAATATTTTGAATCTATGGTCAATCTCCCAAACATATTCTCTTGGTTTCTGTCTGATCTCTATCATCTCATTCATGTACTTATCCTCTGAACTAGGATTTTGGAATTTCATTTATCAGGAGGTTCTTAATATTTACAATCATCCTTGTTGTTCCTGGTGGGATGTTTACAACCAAGATCATGTACCAATCTAGTGCATGGTATCTTCGTGTAATAGCTAGATGCTAAATTTTTGTATCCTCATTTGTGATCTATTTTGTTTCCCAGATCTTCTCACAGATAAACAAGTGCTTCTCAAGGTTCTCAGATGCCGCTCCTTTGAATTCTGGTAATCTGATAGTGGGATCATGTCTTGCCATCCTGAATGATGAACTACTACCTCCACGTGGTGTAGATACTTGACTACTACTTCCTGAAGTGACTCCTCCATTTGTTTCTCCTTGACGGTATGTACTTCCCGTTGTCTTCCTTCCACAAAAATTTAGTTGTCTAAATGGTGATGTTGTTATTGGTGTATTAGTCACACATGGGTTGATGGGTTCCACACTGACACTGACATGGATGGGAGTTCTACCTTTGGATCTTGCCCTTGGACCACCTTTATTTGCTTCATAAGTTGCACACATGATTTCCTCAATCTTCTCCACAACATAGAGATCCTCTACCCTTCTTCATCATGTTCCAAGCCTTCTCTCTCAACTATGGATCTCTTCTTATTATTCATCTTATATTGGTAGGGTGCTCCACTGTGCATCTTTCTAGCTATTTCCATTAGCTTCTTGATGTGATCTTCCTCCAGCATGATGGGGTCCATGGATTCCTTCTTTCCCTTCTCCATTTCTCCTTCCATCCTTCTAGCTCTAGTCAGTGCTTCCCCCATTCCCCATGCACGCATGGAAGTTTAAATGTCTGATTCCATTGTCATTACTCCTTTGTTATACGATAAAATCTTGATGAAAGTATACACCGATATGATATACCTACCTTTGGGTCCCTTCAAGAACTCTTTCTTTGCTGAGTTGTAATACTTCACAATATCTACTGCAAATTGTGTGATAAATCTTGTGACAATAATGTCTATCCAGAAATCCACTACTTGTGTGAATTTGTTGTCTACTTGTTGTAACTTCACGATCTCTATAGGGTTCCACTCGATGTGTCTGATCCTATTCGTAGGATGATTATATTTCAGCCTCAACAACCACTCCTGCAATACATGCGGGAATTCGTAGAAAAACACCTCATGTAGGTTGCTAAACATGTACTTGTCCAGATATTTGCATGGTATTAACTTCAGGTTTTTGTTATCTTTCTACACAAATTCCAGGTCCTTTGTTTTCAACCAGCTTTCAATCTCCATCTTTGTTGGGTTCCACGGTCTAAATATCCCCCTCTATTCTGTCATTTTCTCTACAATTCTTTCATGGATCCCTCTCACTCAATCCCATGCAGTTTTAGCCAACAAAAAAACCATTTGTTGGTTAGTTATCTCTTTCTACCACTCTTGGGTTGACCCAAGTTCATATCTACTATGGTTTCCAATTCAACCCTCTAAAACTATCGACCCTCCCAGAAAACTAGCTGGCAACACAATACACGGGGTGCACTGCTCAGTCTCACCCGAGATAGTTCTATGGGTGGCTGCAATGCTCAGGTGATTGCATCCTGGGAATGAGTGGGGATATGGAATTGAACCTTGTGATCTTTATTTATTTCTTATAACATCCATCTATGTTAAGTACTCTGTCATTCTAATTCATGCAGGTAAAACAATAAGATCTAGCTACCTCACCAAAAATTCATCGAATATCTAATAATTAAAAACAAATATATAGAAATGAATCATTCACATAACACATAAGCTACCATGGTTCACCCCCTCCTTAGATACGTCCACAAAGATCTATCCCTTGGGATATTTTATTATTGTTCTGTCATCTATGGTGCTGCATGCATTAAAATTATCCCTCAGTTGGATCAAGATATTTAATGAGGCAGACTAGATCACACCAGGATCCTTAGCCTAGGATATAACCCTTAAGATTTAACTTCTTTTCTTTCTTCATCTCAACATCTTCCAAGACAACCTTGAATTTTACAATCATTCTTACATTCTGGAATTACAATCACATCGAACCCTATCCAAATCTTTGAACAACCTCGACCTAGACCTCCTAGGTACATCTTTATACTTATTTTTGGATTATAAACCATTACATCCTCTTATCAAAACCCTAAGCCAAGCATGGTTCAGTCTTCTTGCATGAGTGCCTCACATGCTTTCCTCCTTTTCATGCACTTTTATTTCCATGTGTTTCTTTTCCTGTCATCTATATTTTCCTTATTTTTGCTTTATTCTCTAAAATTAGCCTTTTTCCCAAAATGGGCCTATGCTCAATAGTGAGTGAAGATGTAAAGTCACCCATGTATTTGAAATATGCTAAGAATCCCTACACCAACCTGGGTTTTTAAGGTTAAATACACAGATGCCTTCATGAATGCAAATGAAGACAAGGTTTATATTAAGAGGAAATGGTTGATGTATCCAACCACTGAGAATGTCATGGCCTACAAAATTGACATTCCTTACTTGACANTATTTATTTCTTATAACATCCATCTATGTTAAGTACTCTGTCATTCTAATTCATGCAGGTAAAACAATAAGATCTAGCTACCTCACCAAAAATTCATCGAATATCTAATAATTAAAAACAAATATATAGAAATGAATCATTCACATAACACATAAGCTACCATGGTTCACCCCCTCCTTAGATACGTCCACAAAGATCTATCCCTTGGGATATTTTATTATTGTTCTGTCATCTATGGTGCTGCATGCATTAAAATTATCCCTCAGTTGGATCAAGATATTTAATGAGGCAGACTAGATCACACCAGGATCCTTAGCCTAGGATATAACCCTTAAGATTTAACTTCTTTTCTTTCTTCATCTCAACATCTTCCAAGACAACCTTGAATTTTACAATCATTCTTACATTCTGGAATTACAATCACATCGAACCCTATCCAAATCTTTGAACAACCTCGACCTAGACCTCCTAGGTACATCTTTATACTTATTTTTGGATTATAAACCATTACATCCTCTTATCAAAACCCTAAGCCAAGCATGGTTCAGTCTTCTTGCATGAGTGCCTCACATGCTTTCCTCCTTTTCATGCACTTTTATTTCCATGTGTTTCTTTTCCTGTCATCTATATTTTCCTTATTTTTGCTTTATTCTCTAAAATTAGCCTTTTTCCCAAAATGGGCCTATGCTCAATAGTGAGTGAAGATGTAAAGTCACCCATGTATTTGAAATATGCTAAGAATCCCTACACCAACCTGGGTTTTTAAGGTTAAATACACAGATGCCTTCATGAATGCAAATGAAGACAAGGTTTATATTAAGAGGAAATGGTTGATGTATCCAACCACTGAGAATGTCATGGCCTACAAAATTGACATTCCTTACTTGACAGATGTAGATTTTAACCTTGTACAATATTTACTACAAACGTATTTTCAGTAAAAGAACAAAAAATATATAATGTCAAATACACACATTACACAGATATTTTTCCCCTAGAAACCCAAAAACGAGAAAACCAACATATTCTATAGTCATTCATTCTCCTACATTGTTTACAATACGATATAAATATAGGAGACAACAACATCCAAAACCCTAACCCAATGACCTGGATTAGTCAACAACCTTAATTCCTTAACCGGAAATAGAAAACCATCGACAAAAACCATGTGTCGAAAAAACCACCCAATAATGGACACGAAAAAACAAGGTGACATGAAAAATGAGAAAAAAATGCGACACGTTTCTCAAGGAAAAGAATATAACACATACCCACCATTCCCCCAATTATTTTTTTCTTTGCATATAAGGGGTTACAGGGTTACATAGTCAACAATCCAGGGCAACAATTCCCATATATCCTCTACACCAAGAGAACTTCTCTGTGTTCATAGATTTTGTTAATGAATTTTCAACATTCTTCAAAGTGTCCACCTTCATCGAAAACACTTTATTTTCTTCAACCATGTCTCTCACAAAGTGATATTGAACATTGATATGATTTGTCTTTGAATGATAAGTCAATTTATTTGCTAGAAAAAATGCATTCTGAATGTCACAATCTATCCTTACAGCTTGTTGTACCAATCCAATACCTGAACACAATATTTCTAACCATACTTCTTCCTTACTTGCATGCGTGGCTACCATGTATTCAACTTTTGTAGTTGAAAGTGCCACTATAGACTATATTTTTCTCATCCAACTGATTGCTCCTCCAAACAGGTTAAATACATACCCGCTTGTAGATCTCCTACGATCTAGATCTCTATCCTAGTCCGCATCCACAAATCCATGTATGTCCAACACTCTGTCCAATCTTGGTCTTCCTTGGTATCAAAATTCATAGCTAGCAGTGCCACAAAATCCATAGAGCAGTTAGGAATACCTTCAACCATACCTTTACTATGTAGTAGTAAAAAACCCTTCTCTCTGATATGCCCCGGTCTTTGATGCCACAACATAACCTTTTCTCCAAAGACTGTAGGAGTTATTTCTTCTTCAACTCCAATATCAGGAACAACGGACCTGTTACACCCATCACTAATATTTATTCCTTGCATATTATATAGAGTTCCAAACCTAAATCCCTTAAGAAACACCATTTCTCCTTGAACCATTGTGCAGGTTTCCTTTTCAAATATTTTTTTTACTCCTGCATCATCCATTTTTCTTACAGAAATCAAATTTCTAGCCAATCCTAGGATGTACCGAACACCAGGTAGTGTTCTAATCCTTTCATATATGAGACTCAACTTGATGTTTCCTCTACCTATTATTCTAGTTGTCGAGTCATCACCTAGGAAAACATTCCCTCCATCATCCTTTCATATTCACAAAACCACTCCCCGTAGGGATTCATATGAAAGGATGCACCTGAGTCAACCAACCATGCCTCATGATCTACATTTTTCTTGAAGAATCTAGGTACAAATCTGCTCCTTCTTCCTTGGAGGTATTTTGTTATATAGAAGGAGATTCTTTAGATCCCTTCTATTTCTAAACTTTGGATCTACAATGCTTCTTGTAGTGCCCTTCTTTTCCACATATCCAACATACCTTTACAAAATTTCCAGGAGACTTAGATATTCCCTTATACTTAGATCTCCCACTTTAGGACTGAGATCTATTTATTTCTTAAGAACATCCTCTTGCAAATAATGCATCTGTGCTCTGTCCTTCCATGTACTTTTGTCTCATCTCCTCCGACAACAAGGATGAGACCAATTCATCAAACTTCAAGGCAGTTGTATTACTACCTATGGCCACAACCAAACTGCTCCATGAGTTTGGTAAAGAGCACAGTAAACTGATACACTTATCTTCATATGAAATTTTAATATCAACAGATACTAACTTACCACAATATTGAAGGCATTCAAGTGCTCTGACACTGAGTCTCCACATCTCATCCTCAAGTTATACAACTTCTTTCTCAGAAATAGTTTATTTACTAGCGACTTAGACTGATACAACTTCCCCAACTTATCCCATAAATATTTGGCTATAGCTTCCTCTGACACATTCGGTAATACAAAATCTGAGAGACATAATTGGATTATGATCTTCTCCTTATGATCCAACTTTTTCCAGACATCTGTTGAAGTTCCGGTAGGTGCAGTACTTGGATCCACCGTGACCCACTGATCTTTGTCCACCAATAGATCTTCCACAACTCAAAACTTTTCCCATTAAACTTCTCGAACTCCATTTTTGAACTTCTTGGCATTTCTTTTCACCTGAAAAATAAATACCATAGATCCCCCACTGTAACAAGGATTATCATAGTTCCAAGCCAAACCCTTGACCACAAATGCATCCCCATGAAGCCAACAAAGCTCTGATACCAAATGTAGATTTTAACCTTGTGCAATATTTAATGCACACATATTTTTAGTAAAATAACAAAAAAGATATAATGGAAAATACACACATTACACAGAGATTTTTCCTTTGGAAACCCAAAGCTAGGAAAACCAACATATTCTATATTCATTCATACTCCTACATTGTTTACAATACAATATACAGATAGGATCCAACGACATCCAAAACCCTAACCTAATGACTTGGATTAGTCAACAACCCTAATTCCTTAGCCGAAAATATAAAACCATCGGAAAAAACCATGTGCCAAAAAAACTACCCAACAATGGACATGAAAATCAAGGTGATACAAAAAATGGGGAAAAAATGGGACACATTTTATGAGGAAAAGAATATAACACATACCCAACAACATAGCCATACTGGGAAGTTGCCTGGATTTTTGCTAGGATTGTTAGTCAAGAAAGAACCTTGAAGGTTCATAGGTATGTTTTATATGTTATGAACTATGTGGTAAATAAGGGTGCAATCTTTGATTGGGGTGAGATAATTTCAAATGAGAATTCCCACTAGCTGGCCAATTTTTAGAAGACCCAAAGATTATTTATGGCCTTATATTTGTTATATGCAATCCTATTTTTTAAGAAGTTTGAACTTTTGGCTCCCAAAGGGGATGTTCGTGTCGATTTAGAACCCATTCCATTATGGTATCCTATGTTTTGGAGGCATAAGGCCCCTTTAGTGTTTACAAAGTTCAATATTGGTTTGTAGCAATATTTAGATATGTGTTGATTGATCATGCCCCATAAAGATTAATAGAAGAAGCTCGAGACCCCCTTTGAGGGAAGCATGACTTTATTTATCAGGAAATAAATACATACAATTGATTTTTTGGTTTTGAGGGGAAGCCATATATGTTTCCTAGGTTCATGATTGGTAAATTGTTTATGAATGAATTTTGTAAGTAGTACAAGAAGTGGTCTCCATTTTTCGAAGATAAGAAAATAAAGAAATTCATTATAACTCCATTCAGATTCACATGCATCATGGTGAGAAGTATGGTTCACCTGATAGATGTATCTTAGGGTTTTCAATCCCTTGATTTAAAATAGGCTGAGACTATTGAAGGTTATGACCACAAAGAAAATTTTAAGGATTTCATCACCAAACATATGTATGGCTTATATTTTCCTTCTTCCATATGAAAGGCCAATGCTAGTGGAGATAATGAAGATATTGAGGTTGAGGAAGGACCCATTTGTTATTATAATGATGAATTTCCAAATCATAATGATTTACACACCTTGATCAACTCCACTACTAGTTCTACAGGAAAAAAAAATCCAAGGAGTTTCCCTTGATGATGTTAGGCACCATACACCAATTGTGAAGAAAAGAGGTTGACCATTGGTTAGTAGGAGACGTGGTTTAGTGTCCTGCTCTAGGAGATATTCCATTGATGATGGAGATGAACATAACCCACCATGAGGGAAAATGAATAAATAACATGTTGTCCTTAAGAGGAAAAGGTCATCTAAAAATGACCCTATAACTCAACCTAAAACTATCGAATTCATTGATAATATCATGGAGTTTGAACACCAAGTTGATACAATAATATCTTAGGCCATTGTGTAATTTGGAACTAATACTTTGGTTGAGGGAGTAAGTCTCCCATAAGAACTTCCAATGTTTGACCATAACTCAATCACATTGCACCATGTTGACTTTGATCCATAGGCCAAGAAATTTCCAATTGGGAGAGTAAGGGTAAGAGGAAAGAAGATCTTAGAGAATAGTTGCACCTCATTGGACATTAATGAATTATAAACAAAAGGATCCCTTCAGATACATTATGCTACCAATGCAATGCTCAAGCATTCTATTCAAGAGAAATTAGATGAAAATACAAAGTTGAAAAGGAGGATTGTTGAGTGGGAATCCACATTAATACCCAAGTCATTGTTCACATCACCATTGTCCATAAGAATCCCTGAAGAATAGTTATAGCATAATGTAGAGGTCATTTACAAAACAAATAAGACCCAATGATTATTGTAGGGAGTAAGATAGGAAATAACTATCGACATTGAAGCAAATATTAACTTTTTGATGGATCTTTGGGTGGTAGTAAGTGAATTTTCTATCTTCGCCACCAAGATTACTTCTTTTAAGGATACTTTGGAAAAATTACCACAATATGATCAAGAAATATGCATTAGTTATGTTGACACATTTAGTAAGCCTTGATAGGCATGAACAAGCACAAAATTCCCAAGGAGAATCTCCCCTCAAATGTGAGACTCAAATATATCAATGTTGGTTAGGATGTTAGATTGGATGTTTTGCAACAATTGATTCCTAATTGTGATGTTATTAATTTTTAGAAGGAGTAAAGTATTTTTGAAGAGTATTGATGCAATCAAGGATATATATGTCCCCTCAAGTGTTTTCCAAGAGAAGATATTTTTAGTTTTGAGTCATAGGGTCTTTAAATTTTAGGCTTTGGGTTATATCTCATGTCATAAATCATGTTTGATTTTTCCATGAGCATAGTTTTGATTTTTAGTCTTTGTAAGAGCTTTGGTGTCATGGTATTGTTTACCATCATGAAGGAAATAAGGGTCAACATGGGTCACACCCCTAGTCTTAAAATAATAATCATCATCATATGTCTTGTCTCAAAGGTATGTACAAAATTTACATTATATCATTTTCAACCATTTGAAGGTCAAGTCGGATGTCAGATCTACTTGCTGTAAACTCACCTAAATGTTCGCAACCCATCAAGAAGTACCTCATGCACTAAATTCTCATCCTTGTACTTTGAAAACGTGTCGGGGAATATCTCATCGTTTTCAACACATTCAATTCATTATGATTTTCATGATTGTTTCAAGGAACAACTCTAATAGTTTCAATGAAGCACACTGCCGGAGTTTTAAAATTGGTGTTGGGAATTGGTTTTTGTAGATAAAAAGATTGGATGCTTCCACCTGAGACATCAGCCCAAGTTCCAGACACACCAGGTACTTATTTGGTGATTGCATGCTATTTAAGGGTTGATTGAAACTGCAAGTTTTTGTATTTTGTCCCTACGTTGCAAACATTTTAAATGATTTATGCGCTGCCAACTCTTTGCACTATTTATAATTCATAGTTTTTGTATCCTACACCCTAGAATTTTTCAAGATTGATCTACCAAAGAAACATCTTACATTTTCACAAACAACAACATTACCCACTGCCAACTCTGCGCTGCAAATTGTCCATTATAACTTTGTGCCGCAAATTGTGCGCTGTGAACCCTCTGTCTTTTGATATATTAAACCCTTGTCAAATTGAGATTCTTCTAAGGCCAAGGTTTTAACTAGTCACTTATATTTTTCCCCTCAGACATGGAAAGTCTTTCCCATCTTTCATAAAAATCTAGTTCAAATTGCGCTACAGACTGGCACTGCGAACTCAACCATTGACGTTGCAAACCCTCTATTTTTCACAGAGTTGCTTCACTCTGCTTGTCTACAGTTCATTCAGATTGAATTGATTTTCATCTTTTATCACTTCCTACTTGAAACTTTCTCCACTTAACACTATTTTTGTGTATAATATTTTCAGTCAGGTAAACCCTAAGTGTGCAAGCTTTGTAAAAAAACCCTAAAATTTCCTGTTTTATTTTACATTTCTAATAGTAAATTTCATAAGAGGTTACAAAAGGTTTTGAAAATGATAATTATGGGAAATCATAAAGGCAAGAAGATCCACAAAGGGGGAAATATTGTGAGAGATGAACCACATGACATGCAACTCATCCATTCTGAACCATTTTTCAAGGAAGCTTTCTAGAGGGTGGGTTTCCTCAAGTTTGTCAGAAAATGCAACGAGGACATCCTGAAGTAGCTAAGCAGTTTGCACTCAATTTTAGTGGGACAAAGACTAAGGTGGGGATGATGGAGTTTGAAGTCTCTAAGAAATCTATTTCTATAGCCACATAGATACTTGATTGTGGTCAGAAGTGGCTTAAATCCATGTCTTTGAACTATTCTTTATCCAAGGAATTCCTTAAATGTAAATATCAAGGAGACAACCTATCTAAAGGAGTGCCCAGAAGTCACATGATGGAATGTTTCAACAAGATGCTCAAGGCCATTCAAAGGTACTTCACATGTGAAGGAAGGTTCAATATGGTATATCGAGATTCAATACCATATCATATTACTACTACACTTCATTGGGAAAGAGTCCATGAACCTTCCCTTTTACCTTTTCAGGAGTATTGACAAGATGTCAGATAGGGTCTAGGCTAAGTCCAAGCAGGTGGATACTAGTGTTTTTCACTCTGGTTTAATCAAGATGTTAGTACTAGAAGAGTTGAAGAAGACTAAAAATGACTGAGAGACTTTCCTAGCTGCATCATATTTTCAGCTAGATATTTCTCCTACACCACAATCCAAAAGACAATCACCTACCCATGTTGAGAAGATTGTGCATTTAGATTCAGGCAAGAAGAGGAAGATGACTAGGAGTGATAAATTGTTTCAGGCTACTGATAAAGAAACTAAAGGTGGTCGCTCACAACCTCTTGACAAAGAAATTTTACTTGTGGCAGAACCTACATCTATGGAAATACCATCAAGCAAATCAAGGAGTTTGAAAGGAAAAAAAATTGTCTTTTCCCCACCGATTGCTGCAGAAACAGTCAAATTTAGAAGAACTTTTACCAGATTAGCAGCTAAACAACATGTTCCTATGGAATATGGTGAAACAAAAACTTCAACTCAACAAAAGGACAAAGCTCAAATTTCCAAGAAGCCCATAAAGATCATTTATATCAACACTCCTCCTCATGAAATTAATCCTACTTTCAAAAGACTCAGGAGGCAACTTAAGGATGAAAAAAATGAAATTGACAAGTTGAAGAAGGAAAATTTAGAGGCCCGAATCAAGCTAAAGTATATGTTATATATATATGAGGAGACTATTGATAAATCAAGGTTCATGGATAAGAGGTCTTTACCCCTTCACAAGAAACTAAAAAATGTATATAAGTGGAAGAGAGCTTGCCAAGCCAAGATCAAGAAATTAAAAGCAGAGTTGCAACCCTTCAAAGAGAAAGTAGAAAAAATGAATCTAGATATATTGGCTAAGGTGGCTACTAGAAGGAAAACCATAACCAAAAGATGAATACATGATAATATTTAACATCAACATCATTTTTTTCATGGTTTAATTTTTTCATGCAATTACAACACTAAGTGATGATTTTGGATTTTGAGCTAAATTTAACATCTTCATATGTTTTCTCCAAGGTTAATTCATGTTGTAAGGAGTTTGTATCATTTCTGGAAGGCTTATCCCACTTCTGGTGCAATTTTTAAAGGTTGGAATCCTTTTTGTAAGTAAACATGCTCCTACAGGAAATTTCACATCGCATGGACTCACTAATGCTGCAAATAGGGTGTTTTAGGACAATTTGTAGCGCAAATGATGCAAACTTGGATTAATGAATATTTTGAATAAGAAAGGGATTTCCAGGTGTCAGGTTGAACTCACATCAACATTTAGGGGTTCATTTGAACATTAAAAGGCCACTTGCCTCAAGGAGATGCCTGAAGTAAAGCCACATCATCAAGTCATTAAGGGTTGTTCTAAACGGTACCAACATCTTTCTGGAAAATAACATTATGTTATTTTCTTGTTGTACACCTGGTAACACACC
The DNA here is from genome assembly GCA_010110895.2 of Picea sitchensis. Classification (NCBI taxonomy): domain Eukaryota; kingdom Viridiplantae; phylum Streptophyta; class Pinopsida; order Pinales; family Pinaceae; genus Picea; species Picea sitchensis. Next base: position 15,670 of record SNQJ01S0025472.1, read on the forward strand.
TTTCTTAGGCATAGAATCCTATGAGGAAATGAGGTGGCAGATTCTAAATAGGTTTTCTTGGAGATTTTGTTATTTAACATAGATTGTAACTTGATAGAGGGTTCAAATGGTTGAGGAGAGAAACTCTTATCTTTAGTCTAAAACTATAACAAAGTTTTCCTGATGTATGTACCAAAATCAAGAATATTTAATGGTGAAAAATCAGTCTTTTCCCTACTGTCATTTTTGTTCTATCTCACTTTGGTGTTAGTTTTTGGTGAATGATTCATCATGATGCTTGCTTCCTTATTACAATAAATGATTTATTGTTGGTAATTTATGCAAGTTGATCAAAGTGTTTTCTCTTTTTGATTAAGAAGTTCTTATTCAAATGAGTTTTCTTCCATATGTGTTCTAGAAATACCAGATGTGACCTGATGCACATATTTCAATTTCCTTGCTAAGTCTTCTATCTTTCATTTATATCTTTTAACACCGATTTGAAGCTATTCAAAACCTTGCTTGTTGGTGTGTATTTCATGGAAGGTTTTGTGATTGACACCATAAACTGAATTTCACATCTAGTTTCCACACCTTTTAAAACATTATTATTCACATTTTGATGGGTATTAGGCTTACATCTACAACAATCTATGTGTGACTTCTAGTGCTAACATATCCACACCAAATAAGAATACGAATTGAAGTTGATCACTTTCAAGACCATGTTGGATGAATAGTTTGACGGGCTCACCACATTCTCAGGGATAGATATAAGGTGTTGGTTGAACAATATTATGGTCGATAACTTTGGGATTGACTTAGTTATGCAGGAACAACACATAGTATTAAGAAAGGTTCAAGATGAAATATGTTCCATAAGATTAAAAGAGGAGGTGATGGTCTGATATTTAATTAAAGTATGGGTTGATAAAGCTTTGGATAAAGCCACCAAGACCTCATAAAATTTAGTTAGAGTGGTAGTTAGGGTTTAAGAAGAACACATGGCGACATCAACACATTATTTAAATCAAAGTTCCTTGATGAAGGAAGGAGATTCCAATCCTTCAAAATTTGTAAGTCATCCATCCACAACCCTTTATAACTTTTCTTCCTTGTCTTCTCCATTAGGTTCCCTTTTGTATGATGTTGCATTAAAGAACCTTGGATTGAGCAGTTTCCCCTCGACTTCTTCCAGGTATTTCTTATATATTCCTGGTCCAAGGGAGCCCCATCCCTACCCTCCAGGGTGAATTCATTTCAATTTATCATTTCGTACTAGTCTATGAGATTTTGGTAGAGGCTTTATCAAGCCACTTTAATTAGAAAATTCTAAATTGTGTCATATTTTTGGATTTATATTAGAAGTAGCCCCATAAATAACTATTCAAGTAGCCATCTTATTTTTATTAATTGGTATGATTTTGAATCAGTGGAAACTTGAGAAGATAACTCTTCATATCTCCTTTGATATTGAATGAAATAGTCTTTAAAGTTCTTTGGGTTCATCCTATTATGTTTTGTTTCTTTCCTTCTTGCAGAGTCATGGTTGATACTACACTTACATTATTTAATGAAGGAATGTTTTTGTTATGAGAAAATGTTGTTAGCTTATGAAGTTTTCAATTATCTTTATTTTCATTTCTTTTTCGATGATAGACATTGCCTACTCCTTTAGGAAGTACTATGCTTTAGAAGAAAATATGCAATTTATAAGAGATTTCTATGAATTATAAGATTTTGTTGGGGTTTTATATTAAGCATTTTCCCATTGCACTTGTTGAAAGATCATAATAAAATATGAAAATCCATTAGGATGAGTTCCACCTCCTTAAAAACAAGGGGGGGACTTTTGAGATCTTCTTATGACCCCTCTAATGTTGCCCCTTTTCCCTTGGCATAAAAACGAGTGTAACACTATAAAAAGATGAAATGATAATATATGCGATAATATTGAATGCCAAATGGAGAAATGTCTCTTAGAATCTAGGATATCAAATTTATGATGAAACCCCATTGCTCGTTTAAAAAACAAATCAAACACAAGCTAGAATTGGGGATAGTTTTAAATATGCCCAATTTTATATCATTCCATGACACTTGCTAAGATGACAATGTTAAATGTCACCTAAATTGGGTGTCAAATAGATAAATGTATCTTATGAGATTATACAAGCACAACGAATGCCAAATATTCATCTTGTGCTAATTCTTTGGATTCTTTTTACATATAGAGTTGTCGTGTATGTAATCTTTTTTACTATCATGTATGGAAGCATTTGTTTTGCATCCACTTAGAGAATATTCCTCAAGGGATGAAATCATGAATGAAATTAGTTGAAAACCATTAATTATTACCTATCCAACTATGTGACATGGAAAATATTATTTTGAAGCTCTTGATAGAGGAAACACTGGAGACTTTAGGTGCTATGTGGGAGAATCTTACATAAACTAGGTGCCATGTGGGAGAAATATACATTAACAAGGTGCATTTCAAATAAGACTACGTCAACCAGGCTCAAGGAAAACCTTTCTATGATAGAAGAAATCCAAGTATGGAGAAGGCCTCCCTCGTTGGGAGGGAGTGTTGAAGTTTTGCAACTTTGGGCAGTCATTCTCCACAAGGAAGTACAAGAAGACCCATATGAACATTAAAGAAGCCCCAAGAAGAAATTGAAGACATGGGAAGAAATTGAAGACCCGGGAAGAGAAGTCAGCCCCACTAGTAAAAGACAAAAAATAACAAAGTGAAATTGAAGAACCAAATTGAAATACAAGCTAGATCATTTCATTTGGACAAACAAACACAATTCTCCTTATGCAGTGCACACTAGCCAGTTGCATCTTCCCAATTGTAGTTCTTGTTCTACTTACTTCTGCGCTATCTTGGAGAGGCGTTAGGCTTGGATGATCTTTCTCTTGGTTATTATTGGGAATATTATTGAGGCGATATCTCTTGGAGACACTTGGCTTGGGGAGGATCTTCTCTTTATGGTATTTTGATCTGGTGATGGTGATGTACTGGTAATATCTTGGATTGAATTCTTATATAAGAAAGGTTGTTGGGTTTTTCTCCCAAGGTTGGGTTTGTCAGGATAAACTCTTGTGTTCTTGTGTCTACTGTGCATGGTTAATATTTCTAGATCTTTCTATTTCTGCTGCATTTTTATAGTTGATATTTTTAGTGTATAGTTATTCTATGATAATCATGGTATGAAAGTAAATCTTGTTTTGAAATCATAAGGTAGTAACTATCAAGATCTAAGAATCAGAAAAATCAACACTAGAAAGGGTCATGAACTTTATTTTGGAGATACATTGAATATTCTATCTCAAGAATATAAGGAATTTTATTGGTCTTCAACGTATATGTAGTATTCATAGATGGAGGAGAGATTGTACAGAGATTGTAAAGTATGGACATCAGGTTTTTCCAAGGTTAGTTTCATATAAAGTATATAATTTTTGAGAGGTCACCCATGGGTGTTCCAAAAATTTCAATTCTAAGCATCACATTGTGAAAGTGAATGAAGATCGAAAGTCACCCATGTCTTTGAAATATGCTAAGACTCCCTACAACAACATGAGTTTTTAAGGTTAAATACACAGATGCATTCATGAATGAAAATGGGGACAAGGTTTATATTAAGAGGAAATGGTTGATGTATCCAACCATTACGAATGTCATCGCCTACAAAATTGACATTTCCGACTTGATAGATGTAGATTTTAACCTTGTACAATATTTACTGCAAATATATTTTCAGGATAAGAACATAAAAGATACAATGGAAAATACACACATTACAGGGAGATTTTTCCCCTGGAAACCCACAACTAGGAAAACCAACATATTCTATATTCATTCATACTCCTACATTGTTTGCAATACAATATACATATAGGAGCCAATGCATCCAAAACCCTAACCCAATGACCTGGATTAGTCAACAACCCTAATTTGTTAACCAGAAATAGAAAACCATTGGCAAAAACCATGTGCCAAAAAAATTGTCCAACAACGGACATGAAAAATCGAGGCGACATGAAAAATGAGGCAAAAATGTGACACATTTCCCGAGGAAAAGAATATAACACATAAAAAAAATTCTCCCACTTTTTGTTTTGTTTTCATACAGGGGGTTACATGGTTACATAGTCAACAATCTAGGGAAAGAATGCCCATAGATCCCCTGCATCAAGAGAACTTCTCAGTGCTCACAGAGTTTGTTAATGAATCTGCAACATTCTTCAAAGTGTCCACCTTCATCGGTAACACTTTCTTTTCTTCAACCATGTCTCTCACAAAGTGATATTGAACATTGATATGATTTGTATTTTAATGATAAGTCGGGTTCTTTGCCAAAAACAATTCACTCTGACTGTCACAATCTATCCTTACAACTTGTTGTACCAATACAATACCTGAACACAATCTTTGTAACCATACTGCTTCCTAAATTGCATGAGTAGCTTCCATGTGTTCCGCTTCTATAGTTGAAAGTGCCACTACAACTATTTTTTTTCTCATCCAACTGATTTCTCCTCCAAACAAGTTAAATACATACCCACTTGTAGATATCCTACAATCTTGATCTCCAACCCGGCCGGCATCCACAAAGCCATGTATGTCCAACACTCTATCCAATATTGGTCTTCCTTGGTAGAACAATTCATAGCTAACAGTGCTACACAAATACTTGAAAACCCTTTTTACTATTGTCCAATGCTCCTTCCTTGGTTTTGACATATACCCGCTCAAAACTTCCACTGCATGTGCAATGTTCGGTATAGTACAAACCATTCCATACATAAAACTACCAACTTCACTCACATATGGAACACACAACATGTCCTCCTCCTCTTCCTATGCCTTGGGACACCGATCCGCAGATAAATTTACACCAACATGAATAAGGACCTTGACCGGTTTACATTCCTACATATTAAACCTTTGCAATATTGTCTCAAAATAATTTCTTTGATTTAACCAAAGTTTCCTCTTTTTCTGATCTCTTTTAATTTCCATGCCCAAAATGAAATTTGCAGCATCAAGATCCTTCATGTCAAATTTAGAGGACAACTGAGTTTTTACATCCTTGATAATCTTCTTGTTTTTTCCTATCAACAACATGTCATCCACATACAAGGCCTAATAAATCAAATGATCACCAATTAATTTAAAATACACACAATGATCATCTTTGCTTCTTGTGAAGCCAAGTCCCAACATATAAGTATCAAATTTTTGATACCAAATCCTTGGTGATTTTTAAAACCATACATGGACTTTTTCAGCTTGCATACCAACTCCTTCTTTCCCTTCACAACAAAGCCTTCTGGCTGCTTCATATAGATTTCTTCTTCCATATCCCCATGTAGGAATGTTGTCTTCACATCCATCTATTCTAATTCAAAATCAAATGCAACCACAACAGATAACATAAATCTTATAGAAGTTAACTTAGGAATAGGAGAAAAAATCTCACCAAAATGAATTCCCTCAACCTAGGAATGACCCTTTTTTACTAACCGAGCTTTGTATTTCTCCACTTTTCCTTCCACATTCAAATTATTTTTAAATACCCATTTTATTTCAATGGTTTTTCTTCTAGTCGACAACTCCACTAGTAACTAAGCCTCTTTCTTATCCAAGGCTACCATTTCTTCATCCATGGCCTTTTTCTAGAGTTTTCCATCCTTTGAATCCACAACCTCCCTAACATTTCTAGGATCATCATCAGTAATAGACAAAGAAAAATTTGAACATAAATAAGATGGATTATACCTTTCAGGTATCCTTCTTTTTCGAACCGATCTCCTCAATATTGGAGTATGAGGATATTCTTCTTCTGATTCCTGTTCTTCTATAGAGTCTGATTCATTATCCTTTAAATCAAAATCTATTTTCTCTGGTTCTTCCTTACTTGGTAGGAATTTCTGTTTAACAACATCCTTCATTTGTCTAAATACCACATCTCGGCTATACACAAACTTCTTAGTTTCTAGGTTCCAAAGATTATAACCTTTGATACCATATTTATACCCAATAAATATGCACTTTTCAACCTTCTTATCTAGCTTACTCTTGTTTTCCTTTGGAACATGAACATAGGCCTCACAACAAAATACCTTGAGATGTGTGAGAGAAGGTTTCTTACTAGTCCATACCTCTTATGGATTCTTTTCATCCAGTGCTGATGAGGATGATCTATTGACCAGGTAACATGTAATACCCACTGCCTCTACCCAAAATTATTTCCCTAACCTGGCACCATTGAGCATACACCTTGCTTTTTCCATCAACGTCCTATTCATCCTATATGCAACTAAATTATGTTGAGGTGTATATGGAGTATTATTCTACCTTTCTATACCAAAATTCTTACAAAATTATTCAAATTCGTTCCCACAAAACTCTCCGCCATTATCTATCCTCAACACCTTAATTATTTTCTCTGTTTGATTATCAACAAGATCCTTAAAATCTTTGAACCTGTCAAAGACTTAAGATTTATTCCTGAGGAAATATATCCAAGTATTCCTTGAGAAGTCATCTATAAATGAGACATGGTACATAGATTTTTCCAATGATGGAACCAACACAGGTCCAAATACATCACTGTGAACTAGCTGTAAAATTGCTTCTTCCCTCGTTGCACCAGAGGGGAATCTTACCATATTCGGATTCCCATATACACAATGTTCACAAAAATCAAAATCCATAGAGAAGTTAGACATACTTTCAACCATACCTTTACCTTGTAGTAGTCGAAGACCCTTCTCTCTGATATGCCCTAGTGTTTGATGCCATAACATTACCTTTTCTCTAGAGACTGTAGGTGTTATTTCTTCTTAAACTACAATATCAAGAACAATGGAACTATTACACCTATCACTAATAATGATTCATTGCATCTTATACAAAGTTCCAAACCAAACTCCCTTCAGCAACACTATTGCTTCTCGAACCATCCAACAGGTATCCTTTTCAAATATTGTTTTTATCCCTACATCATCCATTTTGCTTACATAAATCAAATTTCTGGCCAATCTTGGGATGTGTAGAACACCAAGTAGTGTTCTTATCCTTCAATCCACGAGCCTCAACTTGAATTTTCTCGACCTATGATTCTGGTTGTTGAGTCATCACCTAGGAAACCATTACCTCCATCATACCTTTCTTATTCATAGAACCACTCCCTAGGGGGAGTCATATGAAAGGATGAACCTGAGTCAACCAACCATGCCTCATGATCTGCATGTGTTCTTGAAGAATCCAAGTACACATCCCCTTCTTCTTCCTTGGAGTTTTTATTTTATTTTATTATTTTATTATTTTTTTTCTGTAGAAGGAGATTCTTCAGATCCCTTATTTTTCTCAACTTTGGATCTACACTGCTTCTTGTAGTGCCCTTATTTTCCAAATCTCCAACATACCTTTACAAAATTTTCGGGAGACTTAGATCTCCCACTTCAGGACTTAGATCTATTTCTTTCCTAGGAGCGTCCTCTTGCAAATAATGCATCTGTTCTTTGTCCTTCCATGTACTTCTGCCTCATCTCCTCCGACAACAAGGATGAGATCACTTCATCAAACTTTGAGGAAGTTTTATTACTACCTATGGCCACAACTAGACTATCCCACAAGTCTGGTACCTTAGACCACAGGAAATGACAAATACATACTACCTAATCTACATGAAGATAGAAGACGAGGTTTAGAGTCCCAAAGGATAAAATAAGGAAAATTTAAACCATGTGGAGAGAAATGGAACCCAAGACATAGGTGTCATATCGAATATAACTCAAAAAAATTGTACACTTGTGAAGCAGAAAAAGATGACGAATCAGATTCAACAAAATCGATAAATGAAGAAATGGAAAATTTCCAAAATGACACTTCAAAGATCATAGAAGAAAACACACTAAGAATATCACTTGCAACCATCACAGGCATTACCCAACCACACAATATTAAATTAAAAGGACATATCAAAAATGATAATGTCATCGTATTAATTGACATTGGTAGTACCCACAATTTCCACGATATCAATATTGCAAGGAAACTCAAATTATTTGTATATCCAGTCCCAAAATTGAAAGTAATGGTTGCAGATGGTAAAAAAATTAGAAAGGTCGAAAAATTCCATAAGGTGAAACTCCAAATCCAAGATTTCAATTTGGAATCAGAACTCTACACTGTCCCTCTGGGAGAAGTAGATGTGGTTTTAGGAGTCTAATGGTTACAAACCTTGGGCACATACTTATTCAATCACCAGGAAAATTTTATCCAATTCAATTGGCAAGGGAAAAGTTATAAATTATATGGTTTTCAACCTCCACAAACATAGGTTGTGTCATCACAACAAATGGAAAAAATGATTTGAAAAGGAGAAACCACATACTTCATCCAATGCCACACATAGAAATACAAGAATCAGAATAGGATGAATCCAGAACATCAAACGTCCAAGATCTAATTCAAAAACACAAGAAGGTATTTCAAGAACTTCCCATGGAGTTATCGCCTCAAAGAAGAGTTGAACATATAATTTAATTTAAACAAATATCAAGCCCAATCAAGGTTAGACCATACAAATACCCTCATCACCACAAAACAAAGATAGAAAGATTAGTCCAAGACCTATTAAAATGTGGTGTCATCACAAAAAGTAGAAGTCCATATG
>SNQJ01S0025472.1:24354-45019 GCA_010110895.2 Picea sitchensis
CCCTAAGATACATCCATCAGTTGAACCATACTTCTCACCATGATGCATGTGAATCTGAATGGAGTTATAATGAATTTCTTTATTTTCTTATCTTTGAAAAATGGAGACCACTTCTTGTACTACTTACAGAATTCATTCATAAACAATTTACCAATCATGAACCTAGGAAACATATATGGCTTCCCCTTGAAACCAAAAAATCAATTGTATGTATTTATTTCCTGATAAATAAAGTCATGCTTCCCTCAAAGGGGGTCTCGAGCTTATTCTATTAATCTTTATGGGGCATGATCAATCAACACATATCTAAATATTGCTACAAACCAATATTGAACTTTGTAAACACTAAAGGGGCCTTATGCCTCCAAAACATAGGATACTATAATGGAATGGGTTCTAAATCGACACGAANTGCTTCCCTCAAAGGGGGTCTCGAGCTTCTTCTATTAATCTTTATGGGGCATGATCAATCAACACATATCTAAATATTGTTACAAACCAATATTGAACTTTGTAAACACTAAAGGGGCCTTATGCCTCCAAAACATAGGATACTATAATGGAATGGGTTCTAAATCGACACGAACATCCCCTTTGGGAGCCAAAAGTTCAAACTTCTTAAAAAATAGGATTGCATATAACAAATATAAGGCCATAAATAATCTTTGGGTCTTCTAAAAATTGGTCAGCTAGTGGGAATTCTCATTTGAAATTATCTCACCCCAATCAAAGATTTCACCCTTATTTACCACATAGTTCATAACATATAAAACATATCTACGAACCTTCAAGGTGCTTTCTTGACTAACAATCCTAGCAAAAATTCAGGCAACTTCCCGGTATGGCTCTGTTGTTGGGTATGTGTTCTATTCTTTTCATCATAAAATGTGTCCCGTTTTTTCCCCATTTTTTGTATCACCTTGATTTTCATGTCCATTGTTGGGTAGTTTTTTTGGCACATGGTTTTTTCCGATGGTTTTATATTTTCGGTTAAGGAATTAGGGTCATTAGGTTAGGGTTTTGGATGTCATTGGATCCTATATGTATATTGTATTGTAAACAATGTAAGAGTATGAATGAATATAGAATATGTTGGTTTTCCCAGTTTTGGGTTTCCAGAGGAAAAATCTCTGTGTAATGTGTGTATTTTCCATTATATCTTTTTTGTTATTTTACTAAAAATATGTTTGCAGTAAATATTGCACAAGGTTAAAATCTACATTTGGTATCAGAGCTTTGTTGGCTTCATGGGGATGCATTTGTGGTCAAGGGTTTGTCTTGGCACTGTGATAAGCCTTGTTATAGGGGGGGATCTATGGTATTTATTTTTCAGGTGAAAAGAAATGCCAAGAAGTTCAAAAATGGAGTTCGAGAAGTTTAATGGGAAAAGTTTTGAGTTGTGTAAGATCTATTGGTGGAAAAAGATCAGTGGCTTGCGGTGGATCCAAGTACTGCACCTACTGGAACTTCAACAAATGTCTGGAAAAAGTTGGATCATAAGGAGAAGATCATAATCTGATTATGTCTCTCAGATTTTGTATTACCGAATGTGTCAGAGGAATCTATAGCCAAATATTTATGGGATAAGTTGGGGAAGTTGTATCAGTCTAAGTCCCTAGTAAATAAACTATTCTTGAGAAAGAAGTTGTATAACTTGAGGATGAGATGTGGAGACTCAGTGTCAGAGAACTTGAATGCCTTCAATATCGTGGTAAGTAAGTTAGTATCTGTTGATATTAAAATTTCATATGAAGATAAGTGTATCAATTTACTATGCTCTTTACCAAACTCATGGGGCAGTTTGGTTGTGGCCATAGGTAGTAATACAACTACCTTTAAGTTTGATGAATTAGTCTCATCCTTGTTGTCGGAGGAGATGAGACAAAAGTACATGGAAGGACAGAGCACAGATGCATTATTTGCAAGAGGATGTTCCCAAGAAATAAATAGATCTTAGTCCTAAAGTGGGAGATCTAAGTATAAGGGAATATCTAAGTCTCCAGGAAATTTTGTAAAGGTATGTTGGATATGTGGAAAAGAAGGGCACTACAAGAAGTATTGTAGATCCAAAGTTTAGAAATAGAAGGGATCTAAAGAATATCCTTCTACATAACAAAATACCTCCAAGGAAGAAGGAGCAGATTTGTACCTGGATTCTTCAAGAAAAATGTAGATCATGAGGCATGGTTGGTTGACTCAGGTGCATCCTTTCATATGAATCCCTATGGGAAGTGGTTCCATGAATATGAAAGGTATGATGGAGGTAATGTTTTCCTAGGTGATGACTCGACAACTAGAATCATAGGTAGAGGAAACATCAAGTTGAGTCTCATATATGAAAGGATTAGAACACTACCTGGTGTTCGATACATCCTAGGATTGGCCAGAAATTTGATTTCTGTAAGAAAAATGGATGATGCAGGAGTAAAAAAAATATTTGAAAAGGAAACCTGCAGGATGGTTCAAGGAGACATGGTGTTTCTTAAGGGATTTAGGTTTGGAACTCTATATAATATGCAAGGAATAAATATTAGTGATGGGTGTAACAGGTCCATTGTTCCTGATATTGGAGTTGAAGAAGAAAGAACTCCTACAGTCTCTGAAGAAAAGGTTATGTTGTGGCATCAAAGACTGGGGCATATCAGAGAGAAGGGTTTTTGACTACTACATAGTAAAGGTATGGTTGAAGGTATTCCTAACTTCTCTATGGATTTTGTGGCACTGATAGCTATGAATTTTGATACCAAGGAAGACCAATATTGGACAGAGCGTTGGACATACATGGATTTGTGGATGCAAACTAGGCTAGAGATCTAGATCGTAGGAGATCTACAAGCGGGTATGTGTTTAACCTGTTTGGAGGAGAAATCAGTTGGATGAGAAAAATATAGTCTATAGTGGCACTTTCAACTACAAAAGTTGAATACATGGCAGCCACAATGAAAGTAAGGAAGAAGTATGGTTAGAAATATTGTGTTCGGGTATTGGATTGGTACAACAAGCTGTAAGGATAGATTGTGACATTCAGAATGCATTTTTTCTAGCAAAGAACCTGACTTATCATTCAAAGACAAATCATATCAATGTTCAATATCACTTTGTGAGAGACATGGTTGAATAAAATAAAGTGTTTTCGATGAAGGTGGACACTTTGAAGAATGTTGAAAATTCATTAACAAAATCTATGAACACGGAGAAGTTCTCTTGGTGTAGAGGATATATGGGAATTGTTGCCCTAGATTGTTGACTATGTAACCATGTAACCCCCTATATGCAAAGAAAAAAATAAGTGGGGGAATGGTGAGTATGTGTTATATTCTTTTCCTTGAGAAACGTGTCACATTTTTTCCTCATTTTTCATGTCACCTTGATTTTTCGTGTCCATTATTGGGTGGTTTTTTCGACACATGGTTTTTGTCGATGGTTTTCTATTTTCGATTAAGGAATTAAGGTTGTTGACTAATCCAGGTCATTGGGTTAGGGTTTTGGATGTTGTTGGATCCTATATTTATATCATATTGTAAACAATGTAGGAGAATGAATGACTATAGAATATGTTGGTTTTCTCGTTTTTGGGTTTCTAGGGGAAAAATATTTGTGTAATGTGTGTATTTGACATTATATATTTTTTCTTCTTTTACTGAAAATATGTTTGCAGTAAATATTGTACAAGGTTAAAATCTACATATGTCAAGTAAGGAATGTCAATTTTGTAGGCCATGACATTCTCAGTGGTTGGATACATCAACCATTTCCTCTTAATATAAACCTTGTCTTCATTTGCATTCATGAAGGCATCTGTGTATTTAACCTTAAAAACCCAGGTTGGTGTAGGGATTCTTAGCATATTTCAAATACATGGGTGACTTTACATCTTCACTCACTATTGAGCATAGGCCCATTTTGGGAAAAAGGCTAATTTTAGAGAATAAAGCAAAAATAAGGAAAATATAGATGACAGGAAAAGAAACACATGGAAATAAAAGTGCATGAAAAGGAGGAAAGCATGTGAGGCACTCATGCAAGAAGACTGAACCATGCTTGGCTTAGGGTTTTGATAAGAGGATGTAATGGTTTATAATCCAAAAATAAGTATAAAGATGTACCTAGGAGGTCTAGGTCGAGGTTGTTCAAAGATTTGGATAGGGTTCGATGTGATTGTAATTCCAGAATGTAAGAATGATTGTAAAATTCAAGGTTGTCTTGGAAGATGTTGAGATGAAGAAAGAAAAGAAGTTAAATCTTAAGGGTTATATCCTAGGCTAAGGATCCTGGTGTGATCTAGTCTGCCTCATTAAATATCTTGATCCAACTGAGGGATAATTTTAATGCATGCAGCACCATAGATGACAGAACAATAATAAAATATCCCAAGGGATAGATCTTTGTGGACGTATCTAAGGAGGGGGTGAACCATGGTAGCTTATGTGTTATGTGAATGATTCATTTCTATATATTTGTTTTTAATTATTAGATATTCGATGAATTTTTGGTGAGGTAGCTAGATCTTATTGTTTTACCTGCATGAATTAGAATGACAGAGTACTTAACATAGATGGATGTTATAAGAAATAAATANTGAATGATTCATTTCTATATATTTGTTTTTAATTATTAGATATTCGATGAATTTTTGGTGAGGTAGCTAGATCTTATTGTTTTACCTGCATGAATTAGAATGACAGAGTACTTAACATAGATGGATGTTATAAGAAATAAATACACAAGGTTCAATTCCATATCCCCACTCATTCCTAGGATGCAATAACCTGAGCATTGCAGCCACCCATAGAACTATCTCGGGTGAGATTGAGCAGTGCACCCCATGTACTGTGTTGCCTGCTGGTTTTCCAGGAGGGTCGATAGTTTTAGAGGGTTGAATTGGAAACCATAGTAGATATGAACCTGGGTCAACCCAAGAGTGGTAGAAATAGATAACTAACCAACAAATGGTTTTTTTGTTGGCTAAAACTGCATGGGATTGAGTGAGAGGGATCCATGAAAGAATTACAGAGAAAATGATAGAATAGAGGGGGATATTTAGACCGTGGAACCCAACAAAGATGGAGATCGAAAGCTGGTTGAAAACAAAGGACCTAGAATTTGTGTAGAAAGATAACAGAAACCCAAAGTTAATACCATGCAAATATCTGGACAAGTACATGTTTAGCGACCTACATGAGGTGTTTTTCTGTGATTTCCTGCATGTATTGCAGGAGTGGTTGTTGAGACTGAAATATAATCATCCTACGAATAGGATCAGACACATCGAGTGGAACCCTATAGAGATCATGTAGTTACAACAAGTAGACAACAAATTCACACATGTAGTGGATTTCTAGATAGACATTATTGTCATAGGCTTTATCACACAATTTGCACTAGATATTTTGAAGTATTACAACTCAGAAGAGAAAGATTTCTTGAAGGGACCCAAAGGTAGGTATATCATATCAGTGTATACTTTCATCAAGATTTTATTGTATAACAAAGGAGTAATGACAATGGCATCAGACATTTAAACTTCCATGCGTGCATGGGGGGAGGGGGGAAGCACTGACTAGAGCTGGAAGGATGGAAGGAGAAATGGAGAAGGGAAAGAAGGAATCCATGGACCCCATCATGCTGGAGGAAGATCACATCAAGAAGATAATGGAAATAGCTGGAAAGATGCAGAGTGGAGCACCCTACCAATATAAGATGAATAATAAGAAGAGATCCATAGTTGAGAGAGAAGGCTTGGAAAGTGATGAAGAAGGGGTAGAGGATCTCTATGTTGTGGAGAAGATTGAGGAAATCATGTGTGCAACTTATGAAACAAATAAAGGTGGTCCAAGGGCAAGATCCAAAGGTAAAACTCCCATCCATGTCAGTGTCAGTGTGGAACCCATCAACCCATGTGTGACTAATACACCAATAACAACACCACCATTTAGACAACTAAATTTTTGTGGAAGGAAGACAACAGGAAGTACATATCGTCAAGGAGAAACAAATGGAGGAGTCACTTCAGGAAGTAGTAGTCAAGTATCTACACCGCGCGGAGGTAGTAGTTCATCAATCGGGATGGCAGGACATGATCCCACCATCAGATTACCAAAATTCAAAGGAGAGGCATCTGAGAACCTTGAGAAGCACTTGTTTATCTGTGAGAAGATCTGGGAAACAAAATAGATCACAGATGAGGATACAAAACTTTAGCATCTAGCTATTACACGAAGATACCATGCACTAGATTGGTACATGATCTTGGTTGTAAACATCCCACTAGGAACAACAAGGACGATTGTAGATATTAAGAACCTCCTAATAAATGAAATTCCAAAATCCTAGTTCATAGGATCAGTACATGAATGACATGATAGAGGACATGAATGAGATGATAGAGATCAGATAGAAACCAAGAGAATATGTTTGGGAGATTGACTAGAGATTCAAGATATTAAAGGGAAATCTTAAGTATGTCATGACAGATATGCAACATAGACATCTAATTGTGAATTCACTACTACCATGCCTGAAATACCCTTTGAGACAGCAAAAGTTTGAAACTTAGGTAGAGGCTCTGTAGGTAGCCTTACAACTGGAAGAGAACCAATATCGGAAGACATAACCAACAATAGAGGAGTTGAAGGAGGATCTGAAGAATATAACATTTCAATTAAACCAGAACTGGGGTAAGGAAAAAAGAGAAGTTTTTTGGTGTACCACATGTAGGACAAAAGGACACCACAAGAATGAATACCCAATTTTCGTGCAATACATGGAAACAAGACTGCGAAACCCTTTTCCAATAGGAGGACTATGGTGTGAGATCTTTAAGAAACAGACACATGATCCATATCATTGTCTAATGATGCATAAATACCAGACAATGTTTAAGAGTTCATACTGTAAATTTTGCAAGTCAGTGGACCATGATGACAAAGTGTTATAACCCTAAAATGCACCACACAGGCTTACCTGGCATCAGGCCAACTCATGCCTCTTCCTAGCCAAAGCCATGCTGAACAAAACCTCAAAAAACCACTTAAATCAAGTAACCCGCGCCCTAACCTCTCACTGGGCGCGTTGGACCGCTTGCTGGTCTTCTACTGCACGCGGGTGACCGCGGGCTAGCCCACTACAGTCCGCGTTTACCTAACAAAGCAAAAAATCAGGAAAGTTTCCACCGGGACGAAGAGATTTTTGTCAGTTAACTGGAACTCCCATATGAAGATGACCCACGCAATATCCAAATTATAGAAATCAAACGAGAAAGAGAGGTGGATGGCCCATCCCTAGAATCATAAGGATTTTCTGCGTCGATCGAGGTCAAGAAAGTCAACATTGGGATAGTTGAGAATCTCAAAATGGCCAACATTGGAGACTACTGGGATGAACAAACAGTAGAAAGAATAACAGAGTTATTGCGCGAGTACAGTGACATATTCCGAACAATATTTACAGAGATGAAATGCATAGCAGGAGAGCTAGGAGAGATGAAGATACCTCTCAAACATGAGGCTAGATCTGTCAGACAACAACCTTATAGACTGAATCCAATATATAAGTAGAAAGTGAAAGAAGAAATTGACGTAATGTTGGAAGTTGGTATTATAGAACTAGTAGAAGAATCATAATGGATAATCCCTATGGTAGTGCAAGAAAATAAAGGAGGGATAAGGATTTGTGTGGATATGACGAAACTGAATGATGCTTGAATACATAACCCTTTTCCCACCCCTTTCATAGATGAGGTATTAGAGAATATGGGAGGCCAGGAAGAATACTCATTTATAGATGGATTCTCAGGTTACCATCAGATCAAGATAGCTCTGGAAGATAGGTACAAGACTACTTTTTCCATAGAATGTGGCTCCTACTAGTATACAGTCATGCCTTTGGGTTGAAGAATGCACCAACTATATTTTCAAGGGTAGTAATAGTTGCTTTGAAGGAGTTCATACATTAGTTTTTGGAAGTGTATCTGGATGATTGGACAGTCTACATTCTATTGAAATATCTTGTAAAGGAATTAAGGTTGATGTTGGAAATATGTAGACAATGTCAGATATCATTGAATATCAAGAAGTGCATTTTTGGGACACCTTTTGGAATATTGTTGGGACTTATATTTTGTAAACAAGGGCTATTGGTGGATCCTTCTAAGATTGTAGTCATTGTTAATTTACCACCACCAAAATCAGTGCACCAGTTAAGAGCAACATTGGGACATACAGGCTACTACAGAAAATTTATAAAAGGGTATGTGCAGATCATGGTACTAATGGAGAAACTGTTAAAGAAGGATACTAAATTCCAGTGGAATGAGGATTGTTAACAAATTTTAGACACTTTGAAATAGAATTTGGTAACAACACCTATTATAGTATTCCCAGATTGGGAAAACACATTCCATGTGGATGTGGATGCATGATCCATAGCACTTGGAGCTATCCTAGCGCAACCAAGAGAAGGGGAATTAGAGCATCCTATAGCATTTGCAAGAAGAAATATTTCAAAGTCAGAGAAGAATTACAATACTACAGAAAGAGAAGGCTTGGCAATGGTATATGCACTTCAGAAGTTCAGACATTATTTACTTGGAAAACACTTTAAAATGTTTACAAATCATTCATCCCTCAAATACCTAATCAACAAGTCAGTGTTGGGGGGGTGGATCTGTACATGGTTACTGTTGTTTCAGGAATTTGATATTGAAGTGATATCCAAACCAGTGAAGTTGAATGCAAGACCTGGTCACCTGTCAAGAATCACCAATTGTGAGGAACCTACAAATTTAGAGATGAACTTCCCTGATGCACAACTATTTTTAGTCCAAGTAGTTGATGAATATTTTGTTGACATCATTGAATACTTGAGTATAGGGACTGTGCCACAATACTTTAACACTGCGCAAAAGAAAATATGGTATTTAGAGCTACAAACTATCAATTGATTGCAAGACACTTATACAAGATGTGCATAGACAACATTTTGAGAAGATGTGTCCTAGAACATGAAAAACCAAGAATTTTGGTAGAGGCTCATGAGGGAATAGCTGGAGGAAATTATACAGGAAAAGCTATCATGGAGAAGGTATTGCGCACAGGACTATGGTGGCCGACCATTCACAGATATGCTAAGGATTATTGTTAGCGGTGTGATGTATGTCAGAGGGTTGGTAAACCTAATAGAAGGGATGAGATTCCCCTAAGGCCACAAGTAACCTTGTGTGTATTCGAAAAATGGGAAATAGACTTTATGGGACCAATTAACCCATCAACAAAAAGGTTAGGAGAAAGGTATATCATTACTGCGACATAATACTTAACAAGATGGGTAGAAGCAACACCAGTAAAAGATTGTAGCACTGAGACATCAACATATTTCATGTTTGAGAAAGTGATCACTAGATTTGGATTCCCGAGGATTTTGATGAGTGACCAAGGTATTCACTTTATCAACAGCACTATCAAGGCTATGACTAAGGAATTTGAAGTCTACCATCATAAGAGTACACCATATTGGAAGCCTTTAATAAGATCCTATAAAATTCCTTGACAAAGATCTGCAATTCTAATAGGGACAATTCAAACTTGAAGATACCAGAAGTATTGTGGGCATACAAGACTACATGCAAAAAATTGACAGGACAGACACCATTCAAGTTAGTGTATGGACAAGAAGCAGTGGTACTATTAGAATTTCTAGTACCTAGTCTGCACGTCGCAACAATTACTAACATGAAAGAACAAGGAACAGTAAAAGAAATGATAAGTCAGTTGATGGAGATGAAAGAAGATAGGATTCTAGGAGGATTTCACCAAGAAGTACATAAAGAAAGAGATAAATCTTGGCATGACAGACATATCAAGAGGAATATTTTCAATAAGGGAGACCTAGTCTTGGTATATGACAGTAAATTTCTTCAGCATCTAGGGAAATTTGGAATGCATTCACTGGGACCATATGAAGTGAAGATTGTCACGGATGGGGAATTTGTATAGTTGAAATATTTGGGAGGTACAAAACTGAAAAGAATGATCAATGGGAGTTGACTGAATTTGTACAAGGACAATCGACCTCCTAGTACTTAGAAAGTTACAATGCAGTACGAAAATATGTACATATTGTATTATATTAGAAGTTAAGAGAGATAAAGTGAGAAATAAATAAAAAGGAGAAAAAGAATAAAATCCATAAAAAGTAAAAAGGGGATAAAACTACAAATAGATTGACAGGCATGGAAGGTTTTGATAGAAGAACTGGTAGAATAAATAGTGTGTTGCAAGAAAACCAGTGATTGAAAACACTGCACACATGAGAGAATTTAACGAGTAGAAAGGCACAGCATGCAGGAAACACAAAAAAAAGGGAAAACATGACAAATGTCACTTCTTCATCCTATTATAAAGTCGCAAAAGGGGGGGAATGGCTTAGTGTATTATTTTCTAAAGAGTAGAATGCAGAGTCAAGTGGTAGAGAAAGAGAGGGATAATTTGTGATAGAACCTGGAGATTTAGAAGTCTACAGTCCAAATTTCATCAACATGTCACCATCGAGAGTTAGAGCATCGAGAAGAAATGGACAAAACATGCAGAGTAGTACCCGGGTGCCACAAACTGGAACACATGAGATGCCAAAAGTTGTTTATGTGGACAAAATCCACACACCAGAGTATGAGTCAAACAAAATGCATGTAGAGGAGGAGAAAAACCATGCACTGGAGGTCGAGCAACCATAAGAGGACACCGAAAGAAATGACTCTGACATGTCTAGGGGAAAAGGGATGCAGCAAGAAGAATAGGCCACGGGTTTGACTCAATGGGTCCCAGAACCAGAAGAATAGCAGAGAATAGGGCTCCAAGATATACCAGCAGTTGGGGTATCATGCCAACAAGGGAAAAAGAATGCGTGAGTAGAAAGTAGTGTGAAGGGTGTACAACACACACAGGTGGAACTAGCAATAGTAATGTCGAAAATCCATGAAGTTTTGAAGGTCGATGACGAAATGATAGGAGGATTTGATGCCCACAAATACTTCGACCACGATGTGTCTGACACAATAAATTATCAGACTTCGCAACACAGAGTTACCTGGAGTGCATAGGAGAAATCCCATCGGGTGTGCCATTGTTGGAGCATGCGCAGTGGATCCTAGAGTTGTACAATACATGCATAATGAACTTATTATATATACTGCACTTTGGGTGTGGTAAACACATCAACATATGTGTAAAGCAGTTGTTAGCATGGGTGCATGGAGGAATCTTATGGATGTATAGGCCAGTGCCTATTAATGTTGATCTCATTGCAACAATCACAGGGCTACCCATGGATGGGGAGAAATTAGAACAATACTTGGAGGATAAAACTAAGGAGAAAGCCATTTCAGACGAAATTAAAGATAAATACGACACAGAGAGGGGTAACAGGGGAATCGATATCAACAACATCAACGATCCTGCAACACAATTTGCAACACAATTGTTAGGTTGCAAGTTAATGTGCAAGTGTAGGAAGGAGTAAGTACCCACAGGAGTAGTAGCAGTTGTGGCACGATGCACGAAGGGGAGCTCGATAAGTTGGGCCCCATATCTATTAAATTCATTTCTAGAGGACTGAAAGGACACACAAAACTGGGGCTCTAAGTTCCACTATTTGTGGTTACTCATATTCATTGCACTCATGGAATGGCAAGAACCCACATACAGTTTGTTGTTTCCAAAGACATGAATATGTGGCATGGCGCGCTACACATCTCTTCACAACACAATAGATCCTAAGAAGAAGAAACTTAACAATGACGTATTCATGTTGTACCTAACGGAGATCCATAACATGTTAGCAGATATGTGGAGGACTCCAACATAAATTGTCTAGAAGTTTGCACAAATAGTGAACTTCCTGACATCGCTCCATAGTATGTGGCTACAAGAAAAGAGGGATCTAGCCAAGGAGTGGTTGTAGCTGAAGTAATGCATGACAATGCAGGACATTCAGATGGAGGTCTGGGAATGACCCAAGGAGAGGAGAATGCCAACAATCCCAAAGATGGTGCTAAGAGGAAAAACTAGGATGCGGGATAGAACAAACTCTACACAGCAGACATGCACAAATGATGCAAGAAAAAAGAATAATATTGCACAAGGAAAAGAAGGGGGAAGCAGTCCCATACAAAAGAAAACCAAGACAAAGAATAAATCATAGTGTGGTTCTAAACAGGGACTACAACGAATGGAGCAGGCAACAAGAGGAGCAATAGGACAAGTGCGCGTAGAATAAATGCAAATGGAGGCACAAGAAATTTCCATGGAAGAAGGAGAAGGGAAGGCTACAGGAATGGATACACAGATGCCAGAAGCATCCGAACCATCAGAGGCCCAAAGGAAGAGAACAAGGGAGTAAGCAAGTGGCTCCAAAAATAAGGCCAAGTCCTACAATAAACCAATGGAAACATCATTGATGGCAGATGATGTGGAGTTGATAGCCACAGCAGTGGAATATCGACTCTCAGAGGTGTGGGAAAATGTCAAAAATAGCAGGGCTTCAATTTTGGAGAAAATACAAGAAGTGAAAACTATGTTGGAGCAGTTGAGGATCGGGTCGGAACAACAACAATAGAAGACAACAATGCCAGCTAAATAAGGGGCACCAATTGGACAGACAGTGCAGATCAAGGCATAGGGGAGCATAAATTTTATCATCACTCATGAGATGTTGTTTATGGATGAGGAGAAAAAATAGAGGCCCCTGAAAGACATTGAGATGTTGGACTTGGCATTGTCCAAGATTCCAACTAAAGTGATATATAAATTACAAGTGAGCATCATGCAAGAGATTCAGTCCAGAGAAAGGTTTGATGCGATGAACTTACAATTGTTATAGGAAGACAACACCTCCCTGAAGGAGGCACTTATCTAGGAAAGGCAAGAGAAAAAGATGGTGCAAAAAATAGTGGACGAGATGGAGAACCAAATTCAAGCAGTATTTCAAGCTATCTTGGATAGTGAAGGAGTACAGGCAGCCTCATTGCAAGAGAAAATGAGAAAGATAGTGTAGACTCTGAAATAGTATAAAGAACATATCAAAGAACTAGAGGATCGCGCAGTTCCCACGACTCCTCCAGAAGTCAGAGCACAAAGAGAGAAGGATGCAACAGCTTCTATAGAGAACAATGTGTAAAACATACACAGAATGAAAGAGTTGTTGGAGAAGAGTGCCCAACTATGGAACATATTTTAGAGGATGGGAGCTTACAAGAGCTGCAGGGGAAGGAGGAAAAATTGCATGCAGCAATGGAATATGTCAAACAATAATAGAGGACGATGTCACTGTCAGAGAAGATCAATACGACCACAAAAGTGAAGAATTTACAAGCCGAGGAGAAGGAAGTACAAGCTTAGAAGATGGTGCGACATGATCAGTTGGAGACCCTACAAGAAAAGGCAGAGTTGTTGGTCATCAATATCGATGCATCAAAGATGAACATAGATCGAATAGGCTTGGAAGGGGGATAACGACTACAAAACCAAGTTATCGCACAGCTGGTGGAAAGCATGGTCGAAAGGAGCAGTCAGGCTCAGGTGCAGTGTCAGAGAATAACGGAATTGTATGACACCCTGGCGCAAGCAGTGATAGATGTTGGAGTAAGGAAGTGACTTGGGATGACTCACAATTTCAGTGTTGGGGGCTTGTTGGTCGTAGGCCCATTTTGGGAAAAGGCTAATTTTGGAGAATAAAGCACAAATAAGGAAAATACAACTGGTAGGAAAATAGAAAAGGAAGAAAGCATGTGAGGCATGCATGCAAGAAGACTGAACCATGCTAGGGTTAGGGTTTTTCTAAGAGGATGTAGTGGTTGATGAGCCAAAAATAAGTATAAAGAGGTACGTAGGAGGTCTAGGTCGAGGTTGTTCGAAGCGTTGGATAGGGTTCGGTGTGATTGTAATTCCATAATGTAATAATGACTATAAAATCTGAGTTTGTTTTGTAAGTTTTTGGGCTGAAGAAAGAAAAGAGGTTAGATCTTGAGGGTTAGATAACAAGTTGAGGAGCCTGGTGTGATCTAGTCCGCCTCATTAAATATCTTGATCCAACTGAGGGAGAATTGTATTGTTTGTGGCGCCATAGATGAAATAACAATAATAAAAGATCCCAAGAGCGAGATCTTTGTGGACGTAGCCCAGGAGGGGGTGAACCACAGTAGCTTATGTGTTATTTGAATGATTCATTTCTATATCTTTTTTGTTAATGATTATATCTTAGATGAATGTTTGATGAGGTAGATAGATCTTATTGTTTTACATGCATGAATTAGAATGACAAAGTACTTAGCATAGATGGATGTTACAATAAATAAATAAAGATCACAAGGTTCAATTCCATATCCCCACTCATTCCCATGTTGCAAGCACTTGAAAGTTGTAGCCACCCATAGAACTATCTCGGGTGAGACTGTGCAGTGCACCCTGTGTACTGCATTGCCTTCTGGTTTTCCAGGAGGGTCGATAGTTTTAGAGGGTTTTGTTGTAAACCATAGTAGATATGAACCTCGGTCATCCCAAGAATGGTAGCAAGAGAGAAATAACCAACATTCACTTTCAAAATGTGGTTCTTAGAATTGAAATTTTTTGGAATACACATGGGTGACCTCTCAGAAATTATATAATTCATTTGAAACTAACCTTAGAAAAACCTAACGTCCATAATTTACAATATTTGTACAATCTCTCCTCCATCTTTAAATACTACCTATAAGTTGAAGACCAATGAAATTCCTTATCTTGTTGAGCTAGACTATTCAATGTATCTCCACAATAAGGTTCACGGCCCTTTCTAGTGTTTAGTTTTCTAATTCTTAGATCTTGATAGTTATTGCCTTATGATTTCAAAACAAGATTCACTTTCATACCATGGTTATCATAGAATAACTATACATTGAAAATCTCAACTATAAAAATGCAAGAGAAATAGAAATATCTAGAAATATTAACCATGCAGAGTAGACACAAGAACACAAGAGTTTATCCTAGGAAACCCAACCTTGGGAGAAAAATCCATCAACCTATCTTATATAAGAATTCAATCTAAGATATTACCAATACATTACCATCACCAAATCAAAATACCATGCAGAGAAGATCCTCCCCAAGCCTAGTGTCTCCAAGAGATATCGCCTCAGTAATATTACCAAGAATAACCAAGAGAATGATCATCGAATCCTAGTGCCTCTCCCAAATAGCGCATAAGTAAGTAGACCAAGAACTAAAACTAGGAAGATACAACTAGATAGTGCGCACTACAGAAAGATAATTGTGTTTGTCTTTCCAAATGAAATGATCTAGCATGTATTTCACTTTGGTTCTTCAATTTCAATTTATTATTTTTTATCTTTTACTTGTGGGGTCGACTTCTCTTTCTGGGTCTTCTTTAATGTTTAGATGGGTCTTCTTGTACTTCCTTGTGGAGAATGATTTCCCGAAATTTTAAAACTTCAACACTCCCATTCAACGAGGGAGGAATCCTCCATACTTGGATTTCTTCTATCATAGAAAGGCTTTCCTTGAGTCTAGTTGATGTAGTCTTCTTTGGAATGCACCGAGTTGACGTATACTTCTCCCACATAGCACATAGTTTATGTATGCTTCCCCCACATAGCATCTAAAGTATCCAACTATGCTTTTCAAGTCACATGATCAAGGATAGAGACCACACTTGATCCATTCTCCTTATCCAAGTCACATGGCCATCAAAGGAGAATGCCATATGCTAATACATGGAGGACATCAACACCCTGGGCTACTCTCCTTATCCAAGTCACATGAGCATCGAAGGAGAGTGTCTTCCTAATGCTAATACTTGGAGAACATCAACACCTTAGACCATTTTCCTTAGCCAAGTTACATGGCCATCAAAGGAGAATGTTTGTTTGATGCATTTGTACCTTAAGTCTCTGTCGATCCTTGTCAAGTCACATGATCAAGGATAAAGACTACACTTGGGCCATTCTTCTTAGCTAATTCACATGGACATATGAAAAGAATATACCATTCTCCTTAGTCAAGCCACATGACCATCTGAGGAGAATTTTTTTCATTCTCCTTAGCCAAGTCACATAGCCATCAGAGGAGAATGCCAGCCCAATACTACCATATGGAAAAGCATCAACACCTCAAGTCTTTGTCTATCCTTGTCAAGTCACATGATAAAGGATAAAGATTATGCCTCGACCATTATCCTTATCCAAGTCACATGGCCATCTGAGGAGAATGTATGCACAATGCTTCCCAAAACATCAACTCTCCCTCTTAGTGAGGGAGATATTCTACATCATGCCAAGCTTGTCTCTGTATACTTGAGCTTCACTACTCCCTTCTATATCATGGTTCAGATGATCTACAATATGTTCATCTTTGGATATGTATTGGAGATTTATTTTTCCCTTCTACACCATGTCTACAATGAAGTCATGTAAGAAGATTCTAAATCCGCACTGCTTCACGACTTGTGACACTAGTTGTGACATGCTCTATCTATGTTGTATTGAGTGCTATATATACCTTATTTCCTAAAATCATAACTTATACCAAGTTGAAGAAGTATCCCAAGGTGCTCAATCTATCTAGTGCACTCCCTACCCAGTTAGAATTCATATATCCCTTCACTTCACCATCTGATACATATCTGAGGCCATATCCCATTGTACCATGTAGGTATCTCAACACATGGTTTGATGCAACCCAATGGTAGTGTCTCAGATCTACTATAGACTGGGTCAAGGTGTTTATTGCAAGGAAAATCTTAGACATAGTGTTAACCAGGTACATCAAGAATCCAATTCACGGCCTATACATTGTAGGATCCACCAAATATGAATCTGAAGTAGAATGACTCAACTTCTTCAGTTTTGTCTCCATAGGTGCAATGGACTTGCAGTCTGTCATATCTAACCTCATCGGTGTCCCCTGACTGAGGAAGATATCATATGATCTCTATCACACCTCCAATCCCAAGAAATAGTACATCTGTCCAATATCCTCCACCTCGCACTCTTAAGGTCAACTCCATCTTGCACTTGACAATGAACCACTCTGCTTCGGATCAGGAGCACCAAGATCAATGTATCACCATCGACAACCTTATGGTAAAGGTTGAAATATGCATCATTTTTTGTTAAAACCAAGCTCATAAAGTATCCATCAATACTAGAGTACCATGCTCCCTATAAAACATGACTCCTTCTGAGTCTGTACAATCTTTGGAGCCATCTTCTCTTTTTGCATCTTCTAACCTCCTCTAAAGTTTAATATCCTATGAATTTTCCTAGGAGGTTGTTCATCCCTACTATATTATGAGGGTTGACTCCCTCTAAACTCTAGCTCCCTTTGAGATGGTACTTTGTGGGGCCATCTACCTCACCACTGGTGGAGCCACCTACTCCTCCTCATAACGGATTCGTTTCATATAACTTGAGAACATCATAGGTCATTTTCTCTCCCTAAAAGTGTCAATGAGAGTTGCATGCCTCTCTGCATCCTGTAAAGTATCACGAAATCATGTTGGCATCTTCCTGGTCACTACAACATCTCTAGGTAGATTCATTAGCTTTGTTGTCTCTACTGACTCCTCCTAATAGTTTGAAGGACGGAAAAATGGATTGTATGGTCATCCTTCAGAGCCTTCTACTCCTCACTAGAAATATCCATGTGAGACACTCTATATCCCACAAAAGTATCCTTCTTCCAAAGGGTTATAACTTCGTCCTCTTCACCTTCGATACATGGATGTATACTGTCATGTACACAAATCTATATTTGGATAGTTTGCTCCATATCTGAAAATAGAGACCATCTAATATGTTTCCTCCTGCAACCATCACTATAGCTCCCTCTCAGAGCTATCGCCTATGACCTGCCCAGAACAAGAGCAATAATAAGGGAAAATAGAAGACAAGAATAACATTCTTATGCTAAGGAAATAGGAATAAGAACCAAAAAAAAGAACAGGAACAATTGTCCCTATAGCACCCTCTCAAAGCTATCACTTGTGACCTGCCTGGAACAAAAATAAGAAATAAGAGAAAGAGTAAGAACAAGAAAAACACTTCTCTAGTGGTGTTACCAATCATTCCTATGTGGTGACCTTCCAGGAACAAAAAAAGAACATCTCCATGGTAACCTCCATGGAAGTTACAAGGTAACCTACCTTGAACAAAGACAACAAACAATAACATCTCTTAGAAGAGATCAATTTCATGTTGTAAATAAGTGCATCAATAGTACTAAATATGAGCATTTGCATATTGATCATAACAGTAGTATTAGGCAGTAATAGGCCTTTAAAGGTTGTTTTCAATATAGCTACAACATTTTATTGACATACAAAAAGTATTAAACTTGATATACTTAAAAAGAAAGAAAATCATAATGCATCAATCAAACCTAGAACCTAGAGTCTTAATTTCTAGGGAGGGTGTGTTATTCCTCTGATGCACTAGATCCAAGATCACTTTGGGTCATTGCTTGGACAAGGTCCTTTGTACACCCCCCAAAACACCCTCATACTCTGCTAAATGATATAACTTGGAAACATATACAAGTACATACCTCTCGAATTTGTAGCACCATCCATCTTGTCTTCTAATATGAAACTGGATACCATCTTGACAAGAAGAAGTTATAATGTAAATCATAAGGTTCAATGTTAGGAAAAATGTCAATGGCCTAAAAGAATACCCTAAAATTTCAATTTTGATGGATTGTCAGTCTGCGAAGTGTAGTAGGTGCGCTAGGGCAAGGCAAGCTAGTGTATGCTAAAATTATTCCCTACTCAGCCCAATAATTTTCTCAGCAAGCTTTACAAAATGTTGTTGCAATTGTCGTAGTGGGTTTTAGGGTGAAATTTCAACTTTCACCAAACTGAATTCTAATAGGTGCACTGAATGCACAGGAGCAAGGTGAGTTGATCAATGGTGGAGTTAGATCCAATGAATTCTCAATAAGTTCTCAACGAGTTTGACAAGTTCATGTCTTCACAGTAAACTGTGCAGTGGTAATATTACAACAAAGCTCTGATACCATGTTGATTTTTTTTATTCTCAAATATTGATAGTTATTTCCTTATGATTTCAAAACAAGATTCACTTTCATACCACAGTTATCATAGTATAAATATACACTGAGAATATCAACCATAACAATGCAACGGAAATATCAAGATCTAGAAATATTAACCATGCATAGTAGACACAAGAACACAAGAGATTATCCTAGGAAACCCAACCTTGGGAGAAAAACCCAAGAACCTTTATTATAGAATAATTTAGTCCAACATATTACTAGTACATCGCCATCACCAGATCAAAATACCATACAGAGAAGATCCTCCCCAAGCCTAGCATATCCAAGAGCCAGAGCCTCAATAATATGATCAATAATAAAGAAGAGAAAGATCCTCCAAGCCTTGCGCCTCTCCAAGATAGTGCATAAGCAAGTAGACCAAGAACTGCAACTGGGAAGATGCAATTGGCTAGTGTGCACTGCAGAAGGAGAACTTTTTATGTCTGTCCAAATGAAATGATCCAACCTGTATTTATATTAATCCTTTTCATGTGGGGCCAACTTCTCATTCTGAGTCTTCAATTTCACTTTATTATTTTATGTCTTTTATATGTGGGGCCAACTTCTCTTCCTGAGGCTTCTTTAATGTTCATATGAATCTTCTTGTACTTCCTTGTAAAGAATGACTACCCAAATTTACAAAACTTCAACATCTAGAGACCATCTATGATTATTCACCTTTCAACTGTAAAACCCTAGGCAAGATACCCTAATAAATAACAAGGTATCAAAATTATCCATATATCCATGAAATATGTGTGGCATGATGTTCTTCAATAAATTCTCACCGCTCTAGATATTTGATATTATATTTTAAGGGACCCTTTTGAATATGGGATAGTATTCCTTAAATGCAACACAATGACCATGTCGGCAAGACATAAATGAAAATGAGCAAAGTCATAGGTAGGAATTCTCCACATTTTGCATGCCAAATGCATGAGAAAGGAACTCAATGAGTCAAGGGTATCTTCACTCCATACTCCCTTAAGCATGATGTGAATGCATAATACAAGTTCGTGCACAAGGAACAAATTGGAAAATTCCCACATGCGGAATGTGGTATACGGGCTACGGATGCAAAATACTTGTAAAATGGAGATTCAACAAAAAAAATCATTTTTTTCAACGAAAAAAATACGCTTTATATTCAAAAGAGTATAAGATTGTACAAAGCACGATACGGAGAAAAGACCATACAAGGAAAAACAAAAGAAGGCTTAGATGCATGACATTCTAACAGTCCATACAAGATCTATGAGAGGCAAGACAGCTGAGACCGATGTCTGTCCCATGTAATCAGCAGCCCAAAAAAAAAAACATATAGCTCGATCAGAGATTTATCATTGAAGTATGTCCTTCGTTGCCATCTTCCCACCTAGTATAGCGAATGTGACCCGGAGGCATGTGTAAGGATTTTTTGGAGAGAATGTCCGCCTCTTGGTTTTGATCTCTGTAAATATGAGAGAAGGTGAGATTTTTTACAAGTTTGGTTGCAGCACGCGTTCTCTCCTTCCAGCATTCAAGGTCAGCAACCTGGAAATCTGCTCGCCCGATCA
>SNQJ01S0025472.1:45069-57385 GCA_010110895.2 Picea sitchensis
CCTAGTTACAAGCAAAGGATTCCCTTGATAGGTCATTTGTGGTCGCTTAAAGTTTCATTCTTATCCCTAGAACATAGATGATTTTAGGGGATAAATTTATCCGATGGGATAATTTTCCATGGTGTTTCCCAAAAAATATTTGGAAATTTTCATTTTTTCTAAAAACGATTCGCCCAAATTCTATCGAATAAAATTATTTTACCTTAAAAATCGCCAAAATTTTATAGAAACTATATAAAATACTTAGAAATTTGAATATTTTTACAAAACTATCGCCAAAATTTTTACATTTTACATATTAAGGACTAGTAATATTAGCCCATGTTTCTATATTCTAATATAAATTTTCATCCTTAAAATTATCCCTGCCTTAGAAGCCTATAATCTTCCTTTAGGGCCTAAATCTTCAGTTTTTTCCCTAACCATATCCAAGTTCCATAGAATCATACTTAATGTTCAAAAACTCATAATGTTGATTATCCTCATTAGGAGAACAAGGATACCCTTGAAACGTCCTTTGTGGTGGGTCAACATGTTGTTGATGGACCTAGAGCATACATGATTCCTTTGGCACATTCTTGTTAGACCTACCTTGTGAATTCTTAGTAAAAAGGTGCATGCACGTTCTAAGAATATGTGCACACTCTAATGCATATGCTCTCTTGAATGTGTTCACTCTCTAGAATGTGTGCACGCTCTAGAATGCATGCACACTCTAGAATGCATGAGCGCTAGAGAATGCATGCATGTTCTATTAATTTATATTTTTGGAGGGCAAGAGTGAAAAATTTAGTATACATGTTTTTTGATTTGGTTGTCTTATATTAGGTTTAGAATGAAAACCCTAGTGATTTATTTTTTTAAATACTTCTCAATATATCTATTTTTCACATTATTTTTGCATAGGCTACAAAAATGCATCCTCGATGAAACTATACACACCTATAGAATCAACTATGCAAATTTGAAGTATATAATTTAAAATAATATTAATATTTTCTACTATTTTTAATATATTTATCAAAATATTAAAATATATACATACTTTATTCCTACTATATATATTTATCACCTTAACCATTTTTAAAATAAGTTATATGCTACACTTGTAGAGACCGATATCTTCAATCTAAAAGAAATAAAATTTGTTTGATAATGTTAGGACCCTTCTACCTTGCACTAATGTAAGGCCTTGTAATTTCAAGGATATAATGACTTTCATAATTTTAAAAGAATATAAAATTAAGATTAGGAATTTTGAAAAGATAGCTCTCCATAAGAAAAATGTGTCCTCTACAATTTTGAAAATTCTTTTAAGGAAATTGCATCATTTAGGTAATCAACATTTGTACTAATAAACATATGAATTATATTTTGCATGAAAAATAGCATACAACTGTTATAAAATCTAAAATTTCACATAGTCATACACAAATTCTATAAAGAAAAAATATATATTCAGAAAGCTAATTCAATTTATTACATTTCATATTTTTACACCATATTCAAATTCATTGTGAAATTACCTCAAATCATCCCTCCAAGTTAACAACCATTGTTTTTCCATGTTTAGATTGCCACTAATGTACCATGAGAGACCATTATTATCTTGCACTACCAGTCACATGTTTGTATGAATTAGATCTAGGATGAAAAACATAGTGATCTATTCCACAATTTATCTCAATCTATGATAAAGTCAATGAGAGGGTTTGTCTATCCATAAATAAAAATTTTTCCAAAATTATGGTCTGATGTCAATCCAAGAGCCAAACTATGAGGAAATTATAGATATGAGGTTTACAGTTGATCATGTACTCTGAGTGCTACAACTGGGATCAATATCGTTAAGAAAAGTTCCCAACATATGATGCTAGAGATTGCAGAGAGATGGTGAGTTGAAATCACTAAAAGAACACTACTATGTTGCAAATATGAGGACCGTCGATCTGATTATGAAAGGGCGTGTATAGTTCTACAAACTATTCTTCCACCGAGCAAGTTCCATACTTCCTATTCTTCCACTAAGGAGAAATTCAAACCTTTTCACTATCTCTTCTTTCAATGGCCTACCATCATATTAGTGGGTTCCTAAACTAGATCATTGCACCTGAACACCATAATAGCACCCACTTTTCAAACAACTAAAAAAACATTGAAACCTACTCTGCAATCTGAGCACCCACGACGTATTGCCATATGTTAATTTCAACAACAGATGCTGGAATGAAGATTTCGCAAGTAACACAGTGACTTCTTTTATTACAAAAGACAAAAAAAAGGACTTAAAAGAGGCTACAAAAATCGGTCATGGAAAATCACAGATTGAATAACATGTGATAGCATAGTTGCATGTTTTAAACATGCACTGCCCCCTTTGGTTTAACCGGAGGAGTAGCAGTAGGAGGAGGAGCGGTTAGACGAGGAGGATGAGGAGAGAGGGAATGGCATTTAAAGCAAGACTTGATGTCTCGGACAATTGAAGATACAATGGCTGCCTTCACTTGCCCTCTCTTGGGAATGTTCCTTTCCTGAGAAGGCATGGCTATATCCTTTCAATAATAACTTCTGTGCCAAAAACGCAAACACAGTGAAGATATCTTGTCGACGTGTGTGTCTATATGTATATATAACAAGCCTGTCACTGTAATATGATAGGATATAATAATAGAAATAGTCAAAAAGCTCTGTAATTTGATTGGTTGGGTTGGCTAAAGTTGAAAAGCAATTTATTCAAACTCTGGACTGAACTTTATCGCTTTAGACTCCCCGTTCTAAGCTATCCATTCCTGTAATGAATGAAAATGAAAAATAATACGAATATATTGCCATGAGATTACGGAAATAAAAATCGTGTATCGTGTTACCATTGGCTAAACAATATCCTTTCGATTCGTTCATGATATTCAAAGAAAAACGCAATCTCGATTTTAAAAATATAAAAGTAAATAAAGAAAAACTATATAGTTTTATGCGAAGAAACTTCTATGGTTTTCTGCTATACGTTACTTCTCTGCGAAGTTTCGGAATTTCTACGCTTTCGTATTATATTTGTTATTTATAATCATTTCAAATATTAAAGATAATAATTATATTCAATTTTAGTAAGTGACTCAGTTTTCTCTTCCCGGGCTCCGAGTTTAAATTGCAACCAAGTTTAGTGTTTAGGTCTTATGTATGGGATTAAAGGGTAGATGTTTCTAGCACTTTTTGCGATAGTATGTAGTATTTGGTGGATAATAATGAGTGGTTGAAATCATTTTTGGTCTTGGAGTAGAACTTAAAACCACTTTTTATTGGTTAAAAATTTGTCATTTTTATATAAGGACAAAGGTTAAGGAATGTCTACTCTCTTACACACCACTACATTTCAAGTAGGGTCGTTTTCATTTAATAACGATGAAGAAGAGTAATCCCTAGAGATTCAACCAATATAGTAGGAGTGGGCTTAATGATATACTTGGGGTCCCTTGTCCCACAAAGAAGGGGATCTCATACACCAAATGTGTATCTCACTTGGCTGTGATCTCAAGATTAGATTATTATTATTATTATTAGTTCTCCTCATTATCTATTAACAACATAATTATGATAAATTTTTCCACTTTATAAAATAATAATAATAATAATAAAGGATTAAAAGATCCTTTCTTTCTAATAGTGTAATTTCAATACCTTTTAACTAAGTGATTTATATATTTAAAAATTTATGAATAATTTTTATTATTATTGTCATGAAAAATGGACCATTTTTTCTATTTGTTTATTTAGTGTTTGGTATTTAATATTTTAATAGTATTTTCAGTTTTTTTCTTTCATTTGTATTTAAACTAGCATAGCCACTCAAAACCATGGTTGATGAATGCGAAAGGCGCACACAGAAAATGAAATGCACAGCTAGAAAATTAGAAAATGAAATGCACAACCACCAGCGTGCTAAATCCAAAGTTTAATCATTTAAACATGGAAATCATATAGTGCTACACACAACCAGAAAATGAGCGTTTACAGTCAGCATAGCCAGCTTGTTAAATCCAAAGTTTAATCATTTAAACATGGCAATCATATAGTGCTACAGTAATTTCTTAATATGATTAGGTAAATGTTAAAAAGGTAAACAGGTTAACGGATGCATTAAAAAATACAAGGAAGTTATGAAGAGGAAATCACATTCATTGATTTGGGAGGACGACTAAGAATATGCCAACATCTTCAATTGTTAGCCATCAGATTAGAATTTTAGATTAAAAGGTGATTAATTGTGCTCATTGTCAATAGGTATACTCCTTTCGGCTTAATCATACTCAATTATATATTTACTTTCTAAACATTCATTTGTGTTTTATATTAGTAATGATTTAGCTTCTTTACAATTTTTTGTGTTTTATATTAGTAATGATTTAGCTTCTTTACAATTTTTTTACAAGAGAAATTTATTTTTAAATGGAGTAAAATAATAATGGATAAACCTAACTTCTTTTTAGTTAAAAATATTCCTTAATAGGAATGTTATCAAAGTTATAGTTCCACTATATTGATGGGAACTTTGACCATGAAACTTTGGTCTTGTGTTTTCCCATTTAATATGATCTAGATCACCAAATTTTTCAAAGAAACTAGTAGATCAAGGTGGAACTTTAATTTATGGGAAAAAACATGAATTCACTAAAAACGTTGAGTGTGTCTACTTGTTATTTCACTCTCTTCTAAATATGAACTAAGGGTTACTCATGATGATCACCTAAACTTTCGTCCTTTTTTTCTTTCTTATTTTAATTTAAGTACGAGAGTCATTAGAGAATGATGGATATTCTAACAAAGTTAAGAGCTTTGCATCATTTTATGAGTTAAAAGGGACTAGTAAAATTTTCTTGTCTCAACTATCTCATTCACTCCACCTTTTCACCTTCCCCATTGAGCAATCAAATAGGGAGACTAGAAGGAAAGAAGTTGACTTGTAAGTCATAACATTAGTGACCCTTTTTCCCTTTGT
This sequence comes from Picea sitchensis, assembly GCA_010110895.2. Lineage (NCBI taxonomy): Eukaryota > Viridiplantae > Streptophyta > Pinopsida > Pinales > Pinaceae > Picea > Picea sitchensis. Next base: position 50,063 of record SNQJ01S0025472.1, read on the forward strand.
CATCATGCTTGAGATCGTTACAAATCCATACTAAAAAAGATAAATATAATGAAAAGTAGTAATCCATTCGTAATGTCTATTTATGGTTCTCTCTTTCTATTATAAATTTATCTAAAACATATTTCCCTATATCAACATTAATAGAGATTCAAGAAATAAATCTACCCAAGTCACTATAGATAATTGTAACAACTCTTTTGTCTTTAGATCCAAGGAAATAAACCTACCCAAGTCATTACAGATAATTGAAAAATACCTCGTTAGTGTATAAGATTAATGTTGATTATTTTTACCCAAATGAGATCATCTAATAATGATAACAATGTCAAGTTAAAAAGGATAAATGTCAAGTTAAAAGGGATAGTGCAAGTTAATGCTTCCATTTTGTGATGCATTAATTGCAATGAAAAATTAAAAAAACAATAATTTGATTAAGAGGAATTATTTGACTTGCATGTACAACTTATTTGAATCTGGTGTAAAAAGATGAAACATAAAAAACTAATTATCTTCCAAAATATATAACTTTTATTTATATAAATTGTGTATAATTCAAAGAAAAAAAACATGTTCTTCCAATAATGGTATGTTACTTTTGTTTTAAAATACAATGCATATATCTTTGTGTTAAGATGTTATTTTAATACCTAAATGATGAAACATATTGCAACTTAGTCCTTCTGTGCCATTATTTATGCATATTTTTTAATATTAATTTAATATGTATTTTAAAATTAATAAAGACACTCAAATTATGAGATTAATCATTCAAATTGGTTTTGATGGTCTTAGGACAATCAATCATTTTTTAATGTGTAAGTTTAGATGTATACTTGTGCATGATGTTAAGTTTATATCTATACATACTAGCAACCACCACTTTCACTTTATAAGAATGGTTGATATACGTTCATACGTGTCATTTTCTACTTTTCCTAATTAATGGCTTCAATCCGCCTATATCAACCACTTTTATAAAGCGATAGATCTTAAAGATAAACATTAATATATTAAATTAATTATTACATTTATGTAATAATATTGAATAATAATGTATTAATTTAATACATTAATTTATTATATTAATGTATATAAATTAATGATCTATTAATATGTTAATGTAATGTATTACATTAATGTAATACAATACATTAATGTAATACAATAAAAATGTATAAATTAAAGTATTAATTTACATTAATGTATAATGTAAAGTATTAATTGATTGAAATATTAATAATGTAATTTATTAATTAATTATTACATAAATACATTATTAATTAATGCATTGTTAAATTATTAATACACTAACAAAGTAAAACATTGATACTATATACATTATTAATACAAAACATTGATATTATATATATTATTAGTCCTGCTTATAGCAATGAGTTTGCTATTGATTTGACATTAATTTTATTGACTAAGTAGTTTGACTATAAATTTAAACAATTTTCCTAAATATAACATTGATATATTGAATTTTTTTTTTTTTTTTTTAAATTAAACCATTTTTTAAAATTATGATTGGTGAAGAACTTGAACCCCTTATTGCAGAGGTACGAATGAACATTCAATTTGATCTTTAATATTATTGACACTTGGTCTTGGGGTGCACGAATAGGCTCTGTTTATTAATGTGCTCCATTGAGTACCATCAATGGCGGTAAGGTGAGAAAGACTCGGCGCTCCAGGGCATCGAGCAAGTCTCCGATTACGTTTTTGAATGCGGATCCCACAAACTTCAGAGCCATGGTTCATCAAGTCACAAGACTTTTGTTGAATCCGACGGCCATGGCTACGCGGCTATGGAGTCCTAGCGGTGGCATATTAGTGTCGTTGCCCAAGAGAGATTTCTCTTCCTCCTCTGCCCGCAGTAATAACAACACCACCATCCAGAGCTTGCCCACCTTGGACACTTAGGATTTTCTCATCAAAATGTCACAGGATCGATTCTCTGCCCCTCAACACAGACACATTCTCAACAGCTATAGCTTTCAAATCCACCCCATCCATGAGCCCATCATCTCCGAGGCTCCATCCAGTAGAGGCGATTTTTTCGCAGAGAATCTGAGAGCTCAGTGTATGCCGTCATGGATGAAAATGGGAGGATATTTGACTTTTCCTATGTCTATGTCTATGTCGGGACATGAAATGGATTCGTTGTCCTTGGCCGACAGTTTTCTGATGGACAACAAAGCCGGGGAAGCACGGTATTCCACTCGATTTGTGGTTGAATCCAGATGGTGTGCTCAACAATACTTCCAAGCTGTCGTATGTGGATCTAAGTACTAGTAGCATGACCACCTACACATCGCTTCTGCTGTAATTTTTGTCTATTTGTAGTATTTTTCGTAAAAATGTAAGGGATATTTTATAAATATCGATGAATTTTTTATGCTTTGTTATGGGGATGGAGAGGCTTATTTTGTCCCTAGGATTTTGAAAATGTGAAAACTCAGCCACTGACTGCAAATATTTCCGGTGATAAACCACCATGAAAACTGGGTAAATCTTCACATGGTGGGAAGCTCTTCGTTACTGTGTGCATTTGTATAACGAAGATCTTCTCCACCGAACAGACAAACACTTGGCTTTTGTGGGCGTCAAGATTTATCAAGCATAGTTCTTCAAAGTTTTTGATCTTTTACTTTCTAAGGGTTTTATTTTCATGAGTCTACGCATTTAATTTCCTGTGAAATTTCATTTAATGATACTGTACTTGAAAATAATTAAGGATTATATCATAAAAAGAAAATCCTTTTTTGATTGTGAAACGTAAAAGCATATTTTAAATAATTTTAAGTTTTTTCTGAATAATTTCATTATTAAGTTATTATTAGTCCCTCCCAAAGCATGATTATAGCGATGAGTTTTTTTATTGATTTGACATTAATTCCATTGACTAAGTAGTTTGACTATAAATTTCAACAATTTTATAAACAATAACATTGTTATATTGAATTTTTTAATATTTTTTTTTAAATTAAACCATCTTTTAAAATTATGGTTGGTGAAGAACTTGAACCCTTTATTGCAAAGGTGTTGGCAAGCATTTAAGTGGCCAAACAACGATGGTGTACATCCATGTTTTCTCATACAGGCACCTTGGGTTTGCCAGGAAGAGATTACAGACTCTATTAGTGGCCACTAGTTGGTTAGTTGGCATTGAAATAGTTGTGGCATTGGCTAGCATTAAAATAGCTTTGGCATTGGCATATAGAGCACGTCACTATCACCCACATTGACACACATTCCGTTACACTTTGCATCTTCTGCGATATCCAATAGATATATGTATTGCATTAGATATATGTATTGCATGTGTACAGAGACATACATGATCTTACCTGGAAGAAACTTACGTGGGACTACACTGCCATGCAACTCTTGTTAATACAAAACATTGATATATATATATATATTATTAATACATTGATACTATATATAATTAATAGATTTATATTATTAATACATTATGTATATTATTACATTAAAGTAATGCATTAATACAATATATAATTAATAGATTTATATTATTAATACATTATATGTATTATTATGTTAAAGTAATGCATTAATACATACTAAAGTATTCATAGATTCATACATTTATTAAAAATGATTATGGTGGATTATAGTTGACCATGATCATAATTTATTATGATCATAATTTATGATCATAAATTATGATCATGATTATGAATAACATTAAAACATTAATAAAGTAGTAATAAAGTAGTAATGCATTAATAATGTATTAATAATGTATTAATAAAGTAGTAATACATTAATGTATTAATTAATCGAAACATTCATAATGTAGTGTATTAATTAATTAACACATTTATACAATATTAATTAATACAATGCTAAGGTATTAATATATTAATAAAGTAACACATTAATAAAGTAGAAATATAGTAAGGTATTAATATATTAATAAAGTAACACATTAATAAAGTAGAAATATAGTAACTTTAATGATGTTAATAAAACATTATTAAATTATTAATATTTTAAGAATACATTATTGCATTATAATAATGTAAAAATTAAAGTATTAAAACATTAATGTATAATTTGACTATTATTAACACATTAATACATTAATTGAGAATGACCTTGGTTCACTATGGTTGACCATGATCATGGTTTCTTATGGTTGAGAATGATCATGGTTTCTTACGGTTAGGTAGACCTTAGTTGACTTTGGGAAAGAAAGGTTGACTATGATTGATCGTGGTTATCCTTCACCATGGTTGATTGTGGTTGACCATGACCATGGTTGACTATGGTTGACTATGGTATATTATGGTCGACCATACCCATGGTTGAACTTCGTTTACGATGTAGATGTGATTATGGTGGGTCATGTTGATTATGTTTAACCATTGACCTTAATGACGATAGAAATACATTATTAAATTATCACTATATTAATAATGCATTATTGCATTAATACATTAATGTATAATGTAACATTTCAAATTATTAACTCATTAATACATTAATTGACAATGATCTTGGTTCACTATGGTTGACCATGACCATGGTTGACTATGGTTAATCAGGATTTATTATGGTCAACCATACCCATGGTTGACTATGGTTAACCAGGGTTTATTATAGGTCGACCATACCCATAGTTGACCTTTGTTGACCATGTGGATCTGATTATGGTGGGCCATGTTGATTATGTTTAACCATAGTTTACTATGGAACTACTGCGTTGCAATGTTGATCATGTATTGTTCGTCAGATTGTGACATCAAATTTTGTTCGTCCCATTGTGACATCAACTTCTGTCCCTCACAATGCGACATCAAATTTTCTTCGTCACATGATATTGTAAGATTATGGTTATCAAATTACAATGAAGGATTTTTTTTTGTCACATTATGGCATTGGAATGAGTTTGTCACAATCCAATAATGGGCTATGTTCATCACGTTCTGATGTTGGGAAATGTTCATCTCAGTGCAATGTTGGTCTATGTTTGTCACATTACCACATTCGGTTGTTTATATCACATTGTGACAATGGGTTGTGTTCATCTCATTCTGAAGTTTGGAAATATCTGTCACAATGTGACGTCAAGATACGGGCACCACATTCATGCATGAGGGTATGTTCGTCACATTGCCACATTACTATGGTTGGTAGATTGCAACGTTATTGTGTTCAACACATTGCGACTTTTGAAAATGTTAGGAACATTGCGACCTTGGGATATGTGTGTGACATTGCGATGAGAAGGCGATAAACAACACATTGCTACATCTCGCAATGTATGCCATAATGCAACATTAGGATATGTGCATCACATTGAAATGTATTAATGTATAATGTAATGTATTAATTAATTGATAGATTAATAATGTAATGTGTTCATTGATTAATATATTTATACAATATTAATTAATAAGGTGTTAAACTATTTTTTTTCAACGAAAAAAATATGCTTTATATTCAAAAGAGTATAAGATTGTACAAAGCACGATACAGAGAAAAGACCATACAAGGAAAAACAAAAGAAGGCTTAGATGCATGACATTCTAACAGTCCATACAAGATCTATGAGAGGCAAGACAGCTGAGACTGATGTCTGTCCCATGTAATCAGTAGCCCCAAAAAAAAAAACATATAGCTCGATCAGAGATTTATCATTGAAGTATGTCCTTCGTTGCCATCTTCCCACCTAGTATAGCGAATGTGACCCGGAGGCATGTGTAAGGCTTTTTTGGAGAGAATGTCCGCCTCTTGGTTTTGATCTCTGTAAATATGAGAGAAGGTGAGATTTTTTACAAGTTTGGTTGCAACACGTGTTCTCTCCTTCCAGCATTCAAGGTCAGCAACCTGGAAATCTGCTCGCCGGATCAACCAATCGATGGTGATTTTGGAGTCGCCAAGAAGTAGAAGCTCGTTGACATGGAGACGACTAGCCAGGATAAGAGACGCCCACGCACCTAGAAGCTCGGCCTTCATGTTGGAACCAATTCCACAATTGAGTGTCCACCGGAAACAAGTATGTGAATTTAGGACAAGTTTCCCTCCCGCCCCACAGAGAGAGCCTCTTTGCTGCGCCGCTCCGTCAAACCAGGCCACAATTCTGTCTGGGGGAACTGTAAAGGTAGGTCTATTGAGAAGAGAAAAAGGAGTCCGCAAGCTGTTGGAGGTCAGCTCTGTGATGATGTAATTCACAATTATATGCACTGAAGGTGTTTTCTCTTCGAAAATGGCCTCATTCCTTGTCTTCCATACCTGCCAGCAAAGTGAAATAGGCAGTAGTGGGGGGTTCATGGAAAACTTTAACCAGTTCTGGAAGCAAGTGGTGACGTTTGGGCTATCCCAAATAGAGCCGGGCGGAAGTGTAGGTGTGATGAGCTGCCACACCGCTCTGGAGAAATTGCAATTAATAAAAACATGAGAAACAGTTTCGTTTTGAGATTTGCAAAGAATGCAAACGCCGGGACCCACCCAGCCCCTGGATTGAAGATTCGACCACATCAGAAGCTTGTTTTTAAACATGAGCCAAGCAAAAAGTTTTATTTTTAGAGTGCAGTCGCCTTTCCAAAGTTTAAGACACCAACGATCCGCTGTGTTGTTCCAGCACTTGTTTGCTAGGGCGTTGTACACGTTTTTTGCTGAAAGGAGGCCGGATCGGTCCCCTCTCGTCCATAATAAGGTGTCGGCGCGGTCCTGAAGACAGATGCCGGCTTCGGTCAATAGGCGAGTGTAGCCATCCCATTCATTTGCCAGGTCCGGTTCCAGATTTAAATCCACACTGTTGAGCCAGGAATTTCCCAAATGTCCATCACTGGTCGAAGATACCTGATAAAGAAAGTAAATGCTATTTTTATGTAGATGCAACAGCAAATTTGTGGAGAGGAAAGCACGACCTCCCAAACCCAGCAAGGCGTCTCTGCCAATCTCAATTGATAATCTGTTACCAGGATTCCAAGATATCCAATGGAGGATGATGGGCAGAGAAAATAGAAGATGTTTCCAGGTATGAGAGGCGGAGGATGTTCTCACCGAAGTTGATCTAAGCCAAATGTGAACTGGTAAATGAGGGTAATACTTTGCCTTTATTACCCTGTTCCAGATTCCTGGTTTCATTAAAATTCGCCAGAGCGTGTTGGCTGAAAGCGCTCTGTGGAAGAAGGGAAGGTGTCGGAGGCCCCAACCGCCCATCGACTTTGGCTTGGATAGATCCTCCCACTTGCAAAGATGATATTCAGAAGATTTTTTGCTGCCAGACCAAAGAAAGGAGAAGATGAGTTGTCGGAGGGTTCTAAGAACGGCAGCTGGGATGTG
>SNQJ01S0025472.1:59249-78357 GCA_010110895.2 Picea sitchensis
GGAAACCGAGCTGCTCCTCGGAGAGAGTCCTGGACAGAATAGGACGAATTCTATTAGTTATGATCTTGGAGATAATTTTATAACAAAGATTGCAGAGAGATATGGGACGAAAGTCAGTGAAACTTCTAGGAAGGTTTGATTTCGGAATCAATACTAAGAGGGTGCTGTTTAGCTGAGGATTGATCACGCCTCTGGTTCTAGCGTCCTCCACAACATCCAGAAGATCCTAACCCAAAATATCAAAAAAATGGAGGTAAAATTCGACAGACCACCCGTCAGGTCCCGGGCTTTTTTCTTTTTTGAAGCCTTTGAGGACAGCCAAAATTTCCTCCAGTGTGCAGGTGGAATCTAAGGCTAGAGCCTCCTCGTTTGTCACCAAAGTTGGAAAACGATTTGCTAGTGCAACCTGTGCAGTGAGAATAGGAGCAGAAGTAACCTGGAAGAGGGTTTTATAGTGTTTGACAGCTGCAGATTTTATGTCCTCCTGTGTATGAAGAGTTGTTCCGTCCTCCACTTCTAAATCCCAAATATGCTTTTTTTGCACGACGGGCGCTGGCAAATCGGTGGAAATATCGGGAATTTTTATCACCACCAGCGAGCCAGAGCATTCTGGTCTTTAGTCTCCATCTTTCCTCATCTTCTCGGAGGAAAGATAACCTGGCTAACTCCAGCTTACGAATTCTGATATGGTATTCTTTGTTGGAAATGTCTTGAATCTGTAGATGATGTAGTTCCTCAAGCTCCTTTTCGATTCTGGAGATGACAGCCTGTTCAGTTTTTCTTTTTTCTTTAAGCCAAATGGTCGAAAGATGTTTTAAGTTTGTAAGTTTGTTGATCAAGTTGCCTTGGGGGTCTCCCGGCAGAGATCTAGTGTTATCTGCCCAAGTCGATCTGACCAAGGTGTTAAAGTATTACTATAGTAATAAAGTAATATATTAATAATACATTATTAGAGAAACAATACAAAACAATACATTTTAAACATTTAATACATTTAACATATTAAATGCATTAATAAATACATTTCTAATGTATTAATAGTTGAAAAAATTAATAAAATATTAATACATTAATGTATAATGTAACATACTAATTAATTGATACATTAATACTGTAATGTATGAATTAATTAACACATTTATACTACATTAATTAATACAATGTTAGAGTATTAATAGACTAATAAAATAATATGTTAATAATACATTATTAGAGTAATAATAAAAACAAATAGATTTTATAAAACATTACTAAAGTATTTATACATTAAAAAGTTATTGAATTATTAATAGAGTGATAAAGTAATACATTGATAAAGTTGTAATACATTGGTAATATATTATTAAAGTATTAATATATTAATAATGCATTATTGCATTAATAAAATTTAAATATTTAAATATTAATACTTTAATGTATAATGTAAGATGTTAAATTATTAATACAATAATATGTCACTTGATAATGAGCATTGTTCACTATGATTGGCCATGACCATGGTTTCTTACGGTTGACCATGACCATGGTTAACTTTGGTAGAGCTTGGTTGACATTGGGAAGGAAAGGTTGACTATGATTGATCGTGGTTGTCCTTCACCATGGTTGATTGTGGTTGACTATCACCATGGTTGACTATGGTTGACCAAGGTTTATTATGGTTGACCATGCCCATGACTTTCCTTCGTTGACCATGTGGATATGAATATGGTGGGCCATGTTTATTATGTCTAACCATGGTTTACTATGGCACTACTGCATTGCAATGTTGATCATGTTTTGTTTGTCTCATTGTGACATCATATTTTGTTCGTCACATTGTGGCATCAACTTTTGTTTGTCACATGAGATCGTAAGGTTATGGTCATCAAATTACGATGAAGATTTTTTATTGTCACATTATGGTGTTGGAATAGGTTTCTCACAGTCTAATTGTGGGCTATGTTCATCACATTGTGATGTTGGGAAATGTTCATCTCATTGCAATGTTTCTCTATGCTTGTCACATTGCCAGATTCGGTTGTGTACATCACATTGCGACAATGGGTTGTGTTTGTCCCATTGCAATGTTTGGAAATGTCTATCACAATGCGATGTGAGGATACATGTGTCACATTAGAACACAAGGATATGTTCATCACATTACGATGATAGGCTTATGTTTGTCACATTGCAATGTCCATTTATGTTTGTGACATTGCGACGTTACTATGTTTGGTATATTGCAATGTTATTATGTTGTACACATTCTAACCTCGGTATATGTGTGTCACATTGACACTATAGGGCGGTGTGTAACACATTGCTACATCTCGAAATGTCAGTCACAATGTGACATAAAGATATGTGCATCACAATGGAATGTGAGGAAATGTTCATCTCATTCTAATGTTGGTATATGTCTGTCACATTTCCACATTCTATTGTGTACAACACAATGCGACTATGGGTTGTATTCATCTGATTGTAATGTTTCGAATTTTTTTCGCAATGCAACATCAGGATATAAGCATCATATTGGAACACGGGGATATGGTTGTCACATTGCGACGACATGGTAATGTTTGTCACATTGCGACACCTTTTTATGTTTGTCACACTGTGACACCAGGGCTATGTTCGTTACATTGTGACGTTACTACGTTTGGTAACTTGCAATGTTACTATTTTTTACACATTGCAATATTTGGAAATGTTTGTCACATTGCGATGTTGGGATATGTGCATGGCATTGCAACATGAGGAAATTATAGCGACCCCCATCCTTACAACAACTTGTGACGCATAACATGTGCAATTTTTTTTTTTAATAACAGGAAAGTAACAACGACAACAGTCAAACAACGAAACTCGACAACCTCAGTGAACAGTAACTAGAACCTTCCCGACGAGCGAGAGACAATAAAAAAAGGTTACAAAAACAAGTACAACCCTAAATACAACAACATACATGTTGGGAGGCATGAGACCCTAAGTCAGGTTTCATATGCACTATCGATCAATGCACGCAATGGTACAGACCTAAGTAATCATGGCGCCACAATGCGATGAGCACACAAGAATCCCAAGCGCATTCAACTCTAAACCTTTAACAAACACGACTAGTGTGTTCATGTACCAACATAAACCGTCAAATTCCTAATACACCAATAACTTGTCCATTGATAAAAACTTATGAAGGAATGGAATAACATCTAAAATAATGTAGTTTTATTTATAATATCTCATAAAATCTTGAAAAACTCCAAGAACGATATATTGAATCACTACTTTATGTATCACTTAGAACAAATTTTCTAGGAAAATAAAACAATAATAATTGAAATAGACCTTGTAGAATTCCTAGCATTCTTAATGACATCTAATTTCCTTGAAGGGATTCTATTAGAAAAAGTTCTTCTTAGAAACAATTTTGTAGGTAATTAAAAACAATAAACACTTATCTAACTTTTGCAGAATTATTAAAGGGATATCGCAGGTTGTTGACATGGTGTTTATACTTTAATTGCATAATATATTCGACCAGTTAACCTCCACAATACACCTCTCCCTTAGTCCCACTACCATAAACCAAAATAATCCGAAATTGCAGGTGTAATGAATACAGATAGTAAGTAAAACTATGTAGTTTATAAGCCAAATTAAGAAGGCAATAAAAAGGTCTGTGTAGAATAGTTAAATCATTGTGCGATCATGAATAATTAATTCGTTGTGCTACCTAAATCACCATGTAGTATTAAATAAAAATCGTTGTCCATTAAATTGATTCCATGCAATCTCTGTCAGTTTTAAACATAGTTGTCGATATATTCACTGCAACTCAGAGGTTGTTAGTTTAAAAGTCATTGTTAAATCTAAAAGGGTAGTTTCACAATCCGTGGTATCACATGGGTCGGGCTTTGAAAAAGCAAGAAGCAATTCCCATCTCATCAATTCCACCTAATCCATTTGATATAATTTTCACTATAGCCACTACGTGAATATTTTTCTACATTAAATATATGTTATCATTATTAAAATGATATTTTTATAGATTAAATATACGTTAATTAAATTATTCCATACTTTGGAATGAATAAAATAAAATCACTTCCGATCAAACACAGAAGCCAAATTCAAGGAACGTGCAGTGAGTTGGATCAATATACCCCCTCCAGTGTTAGCCCATTGAGATTTGTTTTTCTATGTGTAAAGTAGTAATAGAACTGATCTAGTGACCATAATTCTTCGAGTTCAGGTTACTTCTCGGAGGAAAATTCTATGAGTTGAATCAATCACAACATTAAAACTATGTAGCCTAAGCATAACTATATAGCCGTTATTTTCATAATGGTAATGCCTCTATCCCAGGGAGATAGAAGATAGGGATTAAAAACAAAAATCATCACAGATTTGCTGTGTAAATACTGTGTAACTCCATGTGTGAATACCCTGTAAAACGTTGTGTACATACTGTGTAAATTGTTGTGTAAATACAGTGTAAAATTGTTGTGTAAATATAGTGTAATTCCCTGAGTAAATATTGTGTTAAATCGTTGTTTGATAACATGATTTTTCTGAGGAAAAAAGAATGAATACACGGTTGGTACGAGACACCCAGATTCGTTGGGGGATAACACGATTTTTTGAGGTAAAGATATGACCAAGAAAGCTCGAAAATTGACAACGACAAGTAGGTTCGTCAATCATAAAGGGTGATTAAGAATCCAAATTCCAATATCGGTATTATATCATTGTTTAAATTCTAGGCATTGATTTTTCTTAAATTAAGTTTAATAGGGGAGGCCAGGAACCACGTATCGTTCCCTCCTTGGTGAAATGCAAAGTAAATTAAATGGATACTGAAGGAGCTACGGGAAAGCATAGCCTACACTCCCGGGAAATCATGGTGGAGGAAGGGTCAATAATCCATCCATCGATTCGATGACATAAAAAAGAGTTCAATTCACATTGACTTTGAAATTAAGAAGGCAACAAAAATTAAACTTCAATGACAGGGATGGAAATAAGTGTCGTGTTAAACACTCACAACGTTTAATGCATGAGGGAAGGAATCGGGTAATGGATAACCCACAACAAACATAGGGGTCTTCATGCATAGAAAAACAAGGATAAATCTTGAACTCAACCGCCCACATTCCAGTGTTCAGATATAGAGATATAATTTTAAACAAATGCTAAAACAAAAATTAAATAGTGTTTTGCAAATATGCATAGTATGTTTTAAGAAAGACGCAGGGTATGTTTTAATGAAAAACACAGAGTACTTCAGGTAAGATCGCAAGGTAAGATCATGGAATCGCTGAGTAAAATCCAAGGAAAATGATGAGCAAATGTTTTTATGAAAATTGCACAGAAAATAAAAGGATTTTCGTTGTAGAAGAAACGGATTTGTTGGGAAAATAAATTATCCGTCAATTAATATAAATGCACATGAAAACATGGAATTTGAATCTAAATCTTTAACACCAGAGTGAAAGATAGTCGATTCGACTACTAGCCGACTACTCAGGCATAGACTAATAACTTAAAGGATAAACGAACAGAAGATAAAAACACAATTTCTTTGGATTAAAAACAATAAAAATGCAGAGTAAAATAAAATAAAGCTCAGAAATATAAATTTAGTGACCGTTTGCAATTTCACATGGTGCACTATCGCCCAAATGAAAATTCATATGCATAACTAAACTAGTCTTTTTCTTTTAACAACATCTACGCAAGCGAGCTTTCGACAATAAAGAAATGCATGAACAAGAAATTGAGCTATTATTTTATATAAATTATGCACATGTGTACCGTAGAAAAATGTGAAGAACCGGAAGTGATTATCCTGCACTCGTGCTCCTTCCAACTTTGACTTGTTGACCGATGAGACCTCACCGGTACCTCCCAGCCAACGCTAGGGGTACTCTTCTTCCCCTTGAGCCCCCCGAGATACAAAGGGGCCATGCACACAATACCAGAGAATGATATCTCCCCAGCTTTCCTCGCAAGGATGAGCTACCACTCATTACCTGAGCTAGGTATCCCAACTCCCACAAGAGAAGGTTCAGTCAAGATGAGATTTTAGCAGCATAATGTTACGCAAGACAGATGTGTCATACTCCTCCTCTTCCATCCTTCCTATAGAGTTTCTTAGTCATTAGTTTCCCAAACCCTCATTAGATTATGTTTTCATTGACTTAATTAGGAAAAACCTCCCCCGTACACATGTTTCTCGATCCACTAGTTGCACCAGAAAATCAATTTATTAATTAATTAAATATTCCTATTTCCCTCACCCACTCAAAATAATTCCTAAAAATGCTCCTCGGTGTCCCATTATTCCCTTACAATTCTTAAATGACTTATGCCTTACTTAATTCCTAGTTGAGTTCATAAATAGAAAGTTTCAAAGGCTAGATTTCTTACTAAGTTAGACATTCCCATTATTCTTTAAGTTTCCCCCTTTTCTTAGGTTTCCCCCTTTTCTTTAAGTTTCCCTTTTCTTAAAGTTTCCCCTTTTTATAACTAAGTTCAGAATTAGCAGGTTTAGACAAAAACAACCAAATACCCCTTTTATTAATTAAACCTTTAATAAAATTTCCACTTTAATTATTAATGCTTGAATTTTCTTTACCCCCTTCGTGTTATATGTTTAATTAGTTTTTTTTTTCTAAGGTTCTACTTAGACCTAGGTTTTCAATTCACTAGGCTTGGCGATATTTCTTAAGGGGAAAATTAGTTATTAAACTTTACTTATCACATCATTCATTTTAAGGTCGACCAGGTCCTAAGGAGGCATAGTTTTCTAAGAACTAGGTTTATTTATTTACCAGTTAAAATCATGACCTACCCTTCAGGATGCACTATATGCTCCAAGGGTGGCACTCATCTCTTTCCATTTTATTTGCATGACATGCCCTTCAAGACGCACTACGTGCTACAAGGGTTCCACTCACCTCTTGACTAAATTTGGTAGATGTCAAACCTTTTGAGTCAATACTCCGTCAGGTGATATTGTGGGAGACTAAGGGTCTCTAAGGAATAAGGACCCTACCTTATTGCGTTCCACTTAGAATCATCATGAGAGACTATCATAGTTTTCCCTCATGGCATCGTGGGTCTTCTCGAACTAGGTAATCGTTAACCTACAATTCGAGCCATGACAGGAGTGCTAGTATCTTGTGGCAGGGCTGCTGCCATACCTTTCCCTCAATGTCTTTGGTTGTCGTGCGTGACCCCTTGAATCCAAATGTGAGTCTAGTCGGAAAGCTATCGGAAGCCTACATTCGTCAACGAATCATGTCAGAAATAAAAATCAACATCATAATATCTAATCATATGTACATATGTCACATCAACAACATTCAAACCCTAACAGTCCACTCCATGACTCAATCCGTAGTCCATGGATTTTCATTGATGTCTCGTCATCCTCAAAGTCCAGAGTCCTTCACACTCAGGAGAACCCAGTCAATAGCACCTGTGAATGTAAATACAACGAAAATAATATATGATCAAATCCACAATATCTCATAATCATAATCAAATCAACTAATAGTATAATGACCCAGATCACTTGCACGCTAGTGTCCTTAAAGAATATGTCCACTCAGTGCGCACAAGAGAGGGATGTTACATACACCCCATCTTGTTTTAAACTTCCTCCCAAAGTTTCACAGTACATAAGTGCCAAAATAAAGTGTATCACAATATCACATGTCTAGATATCAAAGAAAAATGGAGACTGCCAACGCATACTATATGCGCCCTCCTAGGTCACTGAGTGCAGACTATAGTTGTCCCACTGGACCTTGACCTGAACTACTGTTCGATGTCGTATTTTTTGAATGTGATGGTCCAGGATGCGGATTGTCCCCGCCGTGAGCACATCCTCGTTCGATACATGCAAGGAACTCATGTCAATAACATGTGTAGGATCACTAACATAATGTCTCCAAACAGAGACGTGAAAAAAATTGTGCATAGGCCTCAAAGAATCAGGCAAAGCTAGTCAATAGGCCACGGGCCCCTTCATTTCCACAATCTCAAAAGGTCCCACGAACCTAGGAGAGAATTTAGCACCCTTTCCAAACTTGATCCAACTCTTATGCGGTTTCACCTGCAAGAAGACTCGATCGCCAAATTCATAACTACGATCGACACGATGCGCATCAACATAATTCTTCTGTCAATCCTGCGCTTCCTTGATCCTTTGTCTTATTGTTTTCATTTAATATTCCATTTCTTGGATCAATTCTATTCCAACCAGGATCTTATCCTTAAGCCGATCCCAACTCAAAGGTGTCCAACAAGGTCGCCCGTAAAGAAACTCGAAAGGCACCATCTTAATGATGCCTTGGTAACTGTTGTTATATGAAAATTATACCAGTGGAAAGAATTATTCCCAATGCTTTTGTTGGTCCATTACATACATACGCAACATATCCTCCAAGGTTTTGTTTGTTTGCTCGATCTTCTCGTCTGTTTCCAGGTGATACACAGTACTAAATTTAAGTTGGGTTCCCAAGGCCTCTTGGAGACTATTCCAAAATCGTCCTATAAACATCGATCATCTATTTGATATAATCCTCTTAGGCACACCATGTAGCCTCAAAATCTCACTAATGAAAACTCTAGCTAAGTCAAGTGCCTGATACGTCGTACGCATAGGAATAAAATGAGCACTCTTCATCAGAGTGTCGACTAAAACAAATATCAAGTCGTGTCTCCTTGTCGTTAGTGGAAGTCCAACAATCAAATCCATCGAAATGACCTCCCACTTCGATTCAGGAATAGTGTGTGGCTATAGTAATCCTGTTGGATGTCTATGTTTAGCGTTCACCTCCTAACATTCTAGACATCTTGCCAATTAGTTGACCATGTCTGCCTTCATTTCTTTCCATAACAATAAGGGTTTAAGGTCTTCCCTCATCTTTTTGACTCCAGGATGAGCCATTTACACTACTCTATGAGCCTTGTTTAGGATCAAAATCCTAAACTCGTCGTTGGGTGGTACATAAATTCATTTTTTTAATCTCAATAATCTATTGTTTTCCACAGTAAATCCCTCAAATTTTGGTACTATCATTGTGTTTTGTCCCCTAAAAGACTTGACCTCTTTGCACCAGTATTCATCACAATGTAAAGTTAGGATCTTTTCACGTAGATTCATTTGAAGAGGCATCACCTAAGAGATGTGTGGTCTCCGACTCAACGCATCTGCCACTCTGTTCACTATTTATTTTATATAAGTAACCTCCAAATCGTACTTGCTAAGCAATTCCAACCAACGTCGTTGTCGCGCGTTCAAGTCGTTTTTCATAAAGATGTGTTGTAGTCCATAGTGGTCCATTTTTAGTTTGAATTTATGTCTAATAAGGTAGTGTCTCCAAAATTTTAAGGAATAAACAATGGCTAACAACTCCAAATCATGCATCACATAGTTCTCCTCATGCCTTCTCAACTTTATCGAGATGTAAGTGATCACTTGAATGTATTGCATAGAGACTCTATATAAGCCTTCCTTGGGTGCATCAATGCATACCAGGAAGTCCATTTCCATGTCAGGGACATTTTGTATCGGTGTTGTCATCAACAGCTCCTTGAGTCTACAAAATTCCTCCACGCATTTCTCGGTCTAAACAAACTTTTGTTCTTCTTCTGCAATTCTATGATCGTGTTTTCTATCTTTAAAAAATCCTCGACAAACCGTCGATAGTATCCTACTAAACCCATGAAGCTACGCACTTCTGGTACATTCGTTGGTGTAGGCCATTCCATAATAGCCTTGACTTTTGTTGGATCCACAACGATACCTTCATTGGAGATGACATGCCCTAAGTAAAGAATCTTTGACTGATAAAACGAGCATTTAGACAGTTTCCCAAACAATTTGTTCTCTCACAGACACTGTAGTACCAAGCGCAAGTTCTTTTCATGCTCCTCCTTCATCCGAGAATATATCAAAATATCGTCAATGAATACTTGGACGAACTTGTCCAAGTATTTGAAGAAAACCCTATTCATCAAGCTCATAAATACCCTAGATTCGTTTGACAGTCCAAACGGTAAAACAATAAAATCGTAATGTCCAAACCTCGTCTTAAAGGACGTATTAGAGATGTCATCCTCCTTGATTTGTAACTGGTGATACCCTGATCTCAAGTCAATTTTTAAAGACACCTTTACGCGTTTCATCAAATCAAACAGATCATCAATCCTTGGAAATGAATATTGATTCTCGATTGTTTCCTTGTTCAATTGACGGTAGTCAATGCAGAGTCTCCACGAACCATCCTTCTTCCGTATGAAGATAACAAGCTCACCCCATGGAGAAACACTTAGACGTATAAGTTCTAGGTCCAACAACTCCTTCAGTTGCATTCTCAATTACTGTAAATTTGGGGTTTACATTTGATAAGGCATTCTTACTATCAGTTCAGTTCCCTGTTTTAGGTCGATGTTAAATTCCAATTTCCTCTATGGAGGTATCCAAGGTAACTCCTCAGGGAAGACATTCGCAAACTCTCTCACCATCAAAAGGTGTTTTAGACCTTCTGCTACTCCCTTCTCGTTTAAAGAAAGGATCACATAAATCTTACATCCCTTGTGCATGCTCTTCCATAGCTACAAGGAAGAGATAAACCTCAGGGAGACTCCCTGGTTCTGATCTAAAATTATGCGTCTAATTCCCTCATCATTGACCAATCTCAATTGTTTCGTCTTACAGTCGAGTATCGCATCATGCAATTCCAACCAGTCCATACCAATCACGATGTCATAATACCCTAAGGTTGTGACGTACAAGTTGGCCCTAGTGACAAACTCTCCCAAGTTAAGACTATAGACCGTAACCTTACCACCAACCTTTGGTTTGTCTCCCGAAGCCATTTTTACAAAGTTGAACTCATCCTATTTGACTGGATTCACCTTAATTATTTTTACCGCTACACCAGAAATAAAACTCTCTGTAGAACCTGGATCTATCAAAATACTAAGGGTCTGGTCAGCGATGGTGCCTGATGTCTTGAGAAAAATAGACTGGTTCTCTATCTGGCGGTTAATCACTGCTGCATGAATCTAATGGGCCTTTCCCAATATCCCATGGTAGTGGGTCCAGCTGATCCAGATGCTCAGGTCCTATCAACTAGGTAGTCATGCTAGTAATGTGTCTCTCCACATGTCCAATACCCTTTCTTCGATCCAGTCTCCTGGTATTCAAGTGTGAAGCATACCGAAGAAACTCCATAAAACGAGTCTCGTAATCGGACACCGTATGGTCACCCTATCGCAAGGCGTTGAACTCATTGAGCTGAAGCTCAATGAATTCCTTATAAATATACCTCTCCTGGAACCGTTCCTCGAATAGTTTCGATGACATGTATTCAACTACCATGTTCAATTATGGCAAGAGTGTCTTCCATCATAGAAGAGCGCTCCACTTCAGTTGAAAGACTGCCCTGTAGACCTTCATGCTAGAGGTCATAACCGCGAAGTGTGAATCACATCCCCTTGATCTCCATCCATGCCTCGATGGCTAATCCGTCTACAATAGTCATGGACTTGAGAACTTATCCCTCTCGATATCTCGGTGAATTCTAACGGTACTGGCTGGGGCACGTTGTGGACCCTCAAGGGTACAGGTGCCCTGGCCTCATCTCAATATAGATGGTGAATCAAGGCCTTTGACATTCCCTGGAATGACCTTGTGAGACCATCATCATCCCTTACAAAAATTGAATCCGTCCCAAGGACTTGTTCTTCCCCTTGGGGGTTAGACTCTGAGGGTGCAAGCAATTCTGGAGGCGTCACACCTCCTTCCACGACACCACATTGCGAACCTCCATGGTTTCCTCTAATCGAGATCACCGCATGGACACATTAAAGTTTTAATTAGCGCTAGGTTATTACTCAAGGTTTTACTATAGTGGAAATCATGGCAATCCATGGTCGCAGGGTTGTACCCTCTCTAATACCATATGTAGTGACCCTCGTCATTACGACAACTTGCTATGCATAACAAGTGAATTTTTTTTTTTTTTTTAAAGTAGGAATGTAACAACGACAAGAGTCAAACAATGCAACTTGACAGCTTCAGTGACTAGTAACTAGAACCTTCATGACGAGCAAGAGAAAATCACAAAATGTTACAAAAACAAGTACAACCCTAAATACAACAACATCCACGTTTGGAGGCACGAGACCCTAATCCAGGTTTCATATGTGTTATTTATCAACGCCCATAATGTTTCGAACCTAAGAAATCACATCGCCATGGTGCGATGAGCGCACAAGAATCCCAAGCGCATTCAACTCTAAACCTTTAACAAACACGACCAATGCGTCCAGGTACCAACTTAAACCGTCAAAGTCCTAATACACCAATAAATTGTCCGTTGATAAAAACTTATGAAGGAATGGAATAACATCTAAAATAATGTAGTTTTATTTATAATATCTCATAAAATCTTGAAAAACTCCAAGAACGATATATTGAATCACTACTTTATGAATCACTTAGAAGAAATTTTATATCAAAAGAAAACAATAATAACTTAAATAGACCCTGTAGAATTCTTAACATTCTTAATGACATCTAATTTCCTTGAAGGGATTCTATTAGAAAAAGTTCTTCTTAGAAATAATTTTATAGGCAATTAAAAACAATAAAGACTTATATAACTTTTGCAGAATTATGAAAGGGATATCGCAGGTTGTTGACAGGGTGTTGATACTTTAATTGCACAATATATTCGATCGGTTAACCTCCATAATAGACCCCGACCTTATTCATGTTGCCATAAACCAAAATAATCTGGAATTGCAGGTGTAATGAATACAGATAGTAAGAAAAACTTTGTAGTTTATAAGTCAAATTCAGAAGGCAATAAAAAGGTCTGTGTAGAATAGTTAAATCGATGTGCGGTCATGAATAATTAATTCGTTTTGCTACCTAAATCTCTGTGTAGTATTAAATAAAAATTGTCGTCCATTAAATTGCTGCCACACAGTCTCTGTCAGTTTTAAACATAGTTGTTGATATATTCGCTGAAACTCAGAGGTTCTTAGTTGAAAAATCATTGTCAAATCTAAAACAAAAGTTTCACAATCCATGGTATCACATGGGCTGGGATTTGATAGAGAAATAAACAATGTCCATCTTGTTGGCGACAGAAGTCACTCCTGGATTGCAGTAGAAGCAGAGCCCGACGCCCATCATTTTATGTCACGATTTGTGTAAAAAGGGGTGATCGAATGGAGGTAAACTCAAAACGATATTGTTCTAACTCCGAAACTAGGCCAGGCATGCATGGGAAAGTGAGGTCTTAGATATACTTCAGACAGTGAGTTGTAGTAAGGGTGAGTAGGGGGAAGACTTGTATCAAAGCGATGCAAAGGTCTGTCGTAAACATTAGGTTTCTAACAGACTGTGGGAGAAGGCATCTAAACGCAAGATCTTCTTACATTCAAACGTGGAAAACCAAAGAATACAATAATTCCACAATAAATCCTTTATCATAACATAATTGCAATAATTCATGTGAATCAGTCAATCATGAACTCCCTCAGTATGAGATGAAAACTAGATGGGGTAGGAAAACTGTCTGTCATTAAGCAAGAAATCTTACATACAGATGCATAACCAGAGAACTAGAGTGTTTGTTAAAAATTTACAATCGGGAGCGTCTCTCTACCATCGATCCTTTGAAAAATATCAAAACTAAGTATATATACTCCTAAACATTTGCCCAACAGAGGCCTACTAGACTTTCGGGATGAGAAGTCTCTTCAATCAAATCTAGCCTGCACTCCTCTGTCATACACCACTTTAATTCTACATGGCCCACGCCAGGGGGTACCTGAGCCCTTAAATGCTGAATTAGCATGCGCAGGTTTCCCTGGCGAGTCGAGGACTCAACGTGGCTTCCATGGAAAGAACCAGTACAGAGGACCATCTCGGGTAGAATTTCAGCCGGGACATCCATACCTTGCAATTAATGAGTGAGGCGAGGTTTCAACCATCCTCTCTCTTCTTCATTCGTTCCAAGCAGGCATCAGGATTTAGATCACATCGAAACGACATCTGGAGAACACCGATCCCCCCCCCCCCTTCTGAAACTCAACTTGGTGCCTTTGGCCCCCCTTTGTACAACCCTTTCTACTCCCTCAAGTGACCGTGGGCCGTGACCCTATGCCTACCTTCAAAGGTGCTTTCGGCATTTTAGGGTTCATGGATAGGAAGGAGTAGGTCTTTTCTTTTCGAAATTGCGATGGGCAAAAGAAGAAGAGCCTAATTGCGCTCCATGTGTTCCTGCGGGATGAACGGCTCAGATCACTCTCGGCATTTTGGGACTTGTCTTGCCAAATGGTAAACATTAGCGCCCCTCCTTTAGGCCTACTCCTTTGTGACCAGGCACCGAAACCATGGGCCCAATTTTGGGCTCTTCGGGATTCGAGGTTTCGAGAGGTGAAATGACGAGGAGCGCTTACCCCTCGAACTCCCAAATGCCAACATGGCAAGGATGTGCTCCATGTGTCCCTAAGATGAATGGTCGAGGTAGCATTCGTTATTTAAAAGGGGGCCGCCCTCATTCACAGGCTCACTTGACGTGACATGGCGCTAGGACCGTGGGCTTGGCTCCAAAGGTGCTTTCGGCATTTTACCGATCAGCAATTTCAGCTGCAATGAATGGGAGGTTCCTTGTCTCTCGAAACACCGATCCTCGTAATGCCGACTCGCTGCCACCTGTCTCAATGGGATCGAATGACCTAGATCTGTCTTGAACTATGGGTGCTACCTTTTATGCTAAACCCCGGGAAACTTGACAACCCTGAAAACCCAATGACCATCGATCATCTTTGTAGATGAATCTCGACTGCTGGCAACAAAACTTCGCCCACTCACTTGACTCGTAACCGGAAAAGCGATTCTCCCGTGCTGCGCTTGGGCGCTTCCCGTGCAACCTGCAGACCTGGGTACTTTTGTTCCTAAGACAAAAAATTTCGCTAACATTAGGCTCCATGGGGGATAGATTCGTCCCTGTGATGCTCTAAGAACTCATTCTGCAGCTTCAGTGCTTAGCTATTGGGCTATGGAGTAATTTACTAAGCCGAAAATATACAAAAAGAAAATGAACAGAGAACCAAAGGACAATATTTATGAACAAAGGAGCTGTCTAAGGCTCAAATAAAACATTTATTCAGAAAATGCCCATTTACTGGGCTGTTGAAAACTTCTTCACCCTCCATATCTTGCAACTTGTACGTGTTGTTTGAGAAAACCTCAGAGATTTTGAAGGGGGCGATCCAGAGGGCTTCAAACTTGTTGTGTTTACCCTTATCCTATCTAGGTGCATCCCACTTAAGTACCAAATCCCCCATCTCAAACTCCTTCCTGACCTTCTTGTCAAAAGCCTGTTTGACCCTTTGCTGATGACTATGAGTTGCATCCCTCACCTGTTCGCTGATCTGTTGTACTTCCATTATCTGATGAATCCTTTTGATCATATGATCTGGCTCTCCTTCATAATCTTGAATGAACTTCATTGTAGGTAAGGCGAGCTGAGTGGGAAAAATCGCCTCTGCTCCGTAGACCATCTGAAAAGGCGAGGGATTTCTTCATTGTCACTCGATCGACCCATAGAGAAAATTTCAACTTTGAATCCCAGGCCCTTTTGTTGTCCTCCAATAGTCTTTTGATGATCCTTATCAGGATTTTGTTGGAGGACTCTGCTAAACCATTTCCCTGGGGATAGTAGGGGGTGGAGTGAATTAGCGAGATCTGGAACTGCTCACAGAACTTAATTAGAGGCTCAGATTTGAAAGACGCAGCATTATCAGTGACGATCCTGCTGGGACAGCCAAATCTGGCTATGATATCCTCCAGGAAGATGATAATTACTTTTTGTGATGCACTTCTGGTGGGGGTAGCTTCTATCCACTTGGTGAAATAATCTATTGCAGTCAGGATCCATCTGTGTTGGCCACTTGAGGGAGGATGGATTTCCCCGATGAAGTCCAGCCCCCACTGCTGAAAAGGTGTTGAAACCACTACAGGCTTCAGTGGTAGTGGTCTAAGCTGTTGCTTTCCTGAGAAATTTTGGCATTTGATGCAGGCCCTAATCTCTCTGCTAACATCAATGAATAAAGTGGGTCAGTAATACCCAGCCCTGATGATTTTGTGAGCTGTGGTCTTCCAAAAATGATGCCCCCCACAAAGGCCTCTATGGAAATAAAACATAACTTTCTGGGCTTCTGGTGGGTTCAAACATCTCAGCAGCACCCCTAGAGGGTCTCTCCAGTACAAGACTTGCCCAATGATGCGATATCTGACCTCCTTGAGCTTTAAATCTCTTTCCTTACTTTTACCCATTCCATCTGGGGGCTTCAACTCCTGCAGAAAGCACAAAATGTCATGATACCAGGCACATTATGCAAATGATAAGCCATCCTGAGAGTGTTGGCTGGGCAACTCAGCTTGCTGAGTTCCTGAGCAAGTGCTGATGAAACTAACCCCCAAGGCTTCGCAATTGGATTCAACCAATAGCTTGGCTAAACCTTGCCCCTTAACCAACTTGGTGGGCTTTATCTCCAAGTCAAATTCCAGGGTTCTAGTGATCCATCTACCTCTTCTCCCATCTATATTGGG
This sequence comes from Picea sitchensis, assembly GCA_010110895.2. Lineage (NCBI taxonomy): Eukaryota > Viridiplantae > Streptophyta > Pinopsida > Pinales > Pinaceae > Picea > Picea sitchensis. Next base: position 75,883 of record SNQJ01S0025472.1, read on the forward strand.
TTGTACAAGGATATCCTTCACAGAAGCCGAAGGAACGTATGCGGTTACCTTTGAGTGCAAGACATAGACTCTGAAAGCTTTGAGAGATTTCACTAAGGCATAGGTCTATTTCTCCATGATTTCATACCTGATCTCTGCATCTCTTAATGCCTTGCTAAAGAAAGCAATGGGTTGCTCTCGCCCTTCCTCATTTTTTTGCAATAACACCGCTACTACCGTATCGAAAGAGGCAAAAGAAAAAACTAGGAAGGATTTGGAATAATCATGAATAATCAGCACAGGTGCCTAAGTTAGTGCCCTTTTTATTTGGACAAAAGATTCTCTGGGTTCAGCGGTCCATTTCACTTCGTTTCCCTTTCTGAGCATGGTTGTGATGTGTTTCACCAGTTCAACAAAATTTGAGACGAATCTCCTCAGAAAGTTAATCTTTCCTAAAAAGGCCTGGACTTCTTTTTTAGACCTGGGAAGTGCCAGGGTTTGAATTGCCTCCACTCTACTGGGATCAATTCTCAATCCTTCCGCTGATACTATATGGCCTAACAATTTTCCCTCCATCATAGCGAACAAGGATTTCTTGGGATTTAGGGAAAGACCAAACTTCTGGCACTTCGAGAAAACTTTCCTTAAGTGATAGCAGTGCTCTTTATCGGACCTGGAGAATACTGTGATGTCATCTAGGTAGATCACTACAAACTGGTATTTCTCCCCGATGAAGGCTATATCCATTGCTCGCTGAAATGTTTCTCCTGCATTCATTAGTCCAAATGGCATTTTGGCATACATGAATGTGCCCCAAGGAGTGGTGAAGGTTGCCTTTTCCCTGTCCTCAGGCATGACCGATATCTAATTATAGCTAGAAAACCCATCGATTATGGATATCCTGGATGCACCAGTTACCCTCTGCAGTATGTGTTCCATCTTAGGTAGGGGGTAATTGTCTTTCTTTGAGCTCCTATTTAGGTTCCTGAAATCGACACAAAGCCTGATTTCTCCACTTTTCTTCCTCACCGGGACCAAATTGGCTACCCATTTGGAATATCTCAAGGGGATGATCATCTAGGCCTCTAACAACTTTTTCACTTCTTTCTCCATGACAGGAAGCAACATGGGATTTATCTGTCTTAACTTCTGCCTAAATGACCTAGCCTCTTCCTTCAGTGGGATCTTGTGTTCAATGATAGATGTGTCATATGTCTTGAGGTCTTTGTAGGTCCATGCAAACACATTAGCGAATTCCTTTAACAATTCAGTATATTCCGTCCTCTGTTCATTGGTCAGGTTGCTTGATAATTTGACAAACCTAGGCTCCTCCTGTGTGCCAATGTTGCATTCGGCTGTATCAACATCTTCATTTGAAACCATACCCTTTACTGCCACATCATTCCCATTGAACAGTCTTTCTAAAGGGACTAGTCCCCCTCGGAATGTGATTGTGGGGCAACTCAATAATCTGGTGATTAGCAATTTCATTTAAAAACACCTCGGGGTGAGGGTCACCTTCCGGGTCAGGATCCTGATCAATGTGCAATGCAGAAAATTCATCAACAGATTGGAGAAATTTTTCGATTTCCAGATCATCTTCGAACACCCTCCAATGCTTGACATTGACCGGTACAGAGGGCCTATATCTTATTTCAACATCATATTTGTTCATAGGCGGCAGAGGAACTTTGAGAAAACTAGCTGAGACAACTAAAGAATCGGCTGAAGTGTTTTTCCCCCTCAGAATGAAAGAAATGTTAAAAGCCAAGAATAAATTATCAATCAGGTCCCATACCTCATTTCTGTAATTTCTGAGCCGGGTATTATTAGCCCAATAAGCATTTTTGACTTGCTGGATAATCAACTCAGCATCTCCAAATATTTTTATCTCTTTAATTCCCATTTCCTTTGCAACCCTCATACCCAGAATAAGAGCTTCATACTCTACCACATTGTTGGTGGTTTCAAATTCCAGCTTGTATGATAGGGATATGGCCTCTTGACAAGGTGATATGAAAACCACTCCAGCACTAGCGCCTTTGCTAGAAGAAGCTCCGTTAAAAAACATCTTCCAGACAAAGGGGGTTGGAGGGGGAATCAGATAATCAAGACTGGGCTTCTTTCTAACTTGGAAAGGGTCTTCAGGAGCATCAGTGAGCTGCAATAAACTAGACCCCAAATCGATGTCAAGTGAAAAGATGGGGTGATTGGTGGGGTTTGCTTCGTCACTAACAATGTAGGCCAACTGAACTTCTCTATATAACCTCCTTTGTTCCCCTCCGAAGACTGGAATGGTGGCATACATGAGATCCATCTGTAATGTTCCTCCAAGCTTTTTTATCCAAGATCTAGACAACAACATACCAAATTTGAGGGGGACGTCAGCTACCACAATATCCATGACCACACTCTTCATGGGCAGCTGAAACAAAGAAACCACCAGGTCTTTGATGACTCCTAGACACTACACTCTCCTTGAATCAAAAGAGTACA
>SNQJ01S0025472.1:81955-101629 GCA_010110895.2 Picea sitchensis
AAATTGCGATGGGCGAAAAGGCAAAGAGCCTAATCGCGCGCCATGTGTTCCTCCGGGATGAACGGCTCAGATCACTCTTGGCGTTTTGGGACTCATCTTGCCAAATGGTAAACATTAGCACCCCTCCTTCAGGCCTGCTCCTTTTTGACCAGGCGCCGAAACCATGGGTCCGATCCTGGGAACTTTCAATGCTTCGAGATTCGAGGTTTCGAGAGGTGAAGTGACGAGGAGTGCTTACCCATCAAACTCTCGAATGACGACATGGAAAGGATGTGCGCTGCGTGTCCTTAAGATGAATGGTCGAGGTAGCATTCGTTATTTAAAAAGGGGCCACCCTCATTCATAGGCTCACTTGACGTGACCTGGCACTAGGATCGTGGGCTCGGCTCCAAAGGTGCTTTTGACATTTTTCCGATCGACAATTTCAGCTGCAATGAATGGGAGGTTCCTTGTCTCCCGAAACACAGATCCCCACAATGTCAACTGGCTGCCACCTGTCTCAACGAGATCGGACAACCCAGATCTGTCTTGAACTATGGGTGCTACCTTTTATGCTAAACCCCAGGCAACTTGACAGCCCTGAAAACCCGATGACCATCAATCAGCTTTGTAGATGAATCTCGGTTGCTGACAACAAAACTTCGCCCGCTCGCTTGACTCGTAACTGGAAAAGAGATTCTCCCGTGCTACACTTGGGCGCTTCCCGTGCAACTTGCAGACCTGGGTACTTTTGTGCCTAAGACAAAAATTGTTGCTAAGACGTCTCATCAATTCCACCTACTCCATTTGATATTATTTTCAATGTAGCCACTACATGGATATTTTTCTACATTAAATATATGTTAACATTATTAAAATGATATTTTTATAGAGTAAATATATGTTAATTAAATTATTCCATACTTTGAAATGAATAAAACTATGACTAAAAGAAAATCACTGCCGATCGAACAAATAAGCCAAATTCAAGGAACACGCAGTGAGTTGGATCAATATACCCCCTCCATTGTTATCTCATCGAGATTTGTTTTTCTATGTGTAAACCAGTAATAGAACTTATCTGGTGACCATAGTTCTTTGGGTTTAGGTTACTTCTCAGAGGAAAATTCTGTGAGTTGAATCAATCGCAACATTAAAACTATGTAGCCTAAGAGTAACTAAATAGACATCATTTTCATAATGGGAATGCCCCGAGCCCAGGGAGATAGAAGACATGAATTAAAAACAAAAATCATCACAGATTTGTTGTGTAAATACTGTGTAACTCGCTGTGTGAATACTTTGAAAAACTTTGTGTACATACTGTGTAATTCGTTGTGGAAATACAGTGTTAAATTGTTGTGTAAATACAATGTAATTCACTGAGTAAATACAATGTTAAATCGTCATTTGATAACACGATTTTTCTGAGCAGAGGAGAATGAATACACGATTGGTACGAGACACCAAGATTCGCTGGGGGATAACACGATTTTCTGAGGTAAAGAAATGACCAAGAAATCTCTCAACTTGATAGCGACAAGTAGGTTCGTCAATCATAAAGGGTAATTATGAATCCAAATTCCAGTATATGTATTATATCATTGTTTAAATTCCATGCATTGTTTTTTCTGAAATTAAGTTTAATATGTGAGGTCAGGAACCAGGTATCACACCATCCTTGGTGAAATGAAAAGTAAATTAAATGGATACTGAAGGAGCTACGAGAAATCATGCCTACACTCTCGAAAACTCGTCATGGAGGAAGGGTCAAGAATCCACCCAATTATTCACTGACATAAAACATATTTCAATTCATATTGACTTCGAAATTAAGAAGGCAACGGAAATTAAACTTCCACGACAGGGATGCAAATAAGTGTTGTATTCAACACTCGCAGCGCTTAGTGCATGAGGTAAGGAATAGGGTAATGGATAACCCACAACAAACACACGGGTCTTCATGCATAGAAAAACAAGGATAAATCTTGAGCTCAACCGCCCACATTCCAGTGTTCGGATATAGAGATTTGGTTTTAGACAAATGCTAAAACAGAAATTAAATAGTGTTTTGTAAATACACAGAGTATGTTTTAAGAAATACATAGAGTATGTTTTAATGAAAAACACATAGAATAGTCCAGGTAAGATCACAAGGTAAGATCATGGAATTGCTGAATAAATTCCAAGGAAAATGCTGAGAATTTTTTTTTATGAAAATCGCAGAGAAAAGAAAAGGATTTTCGATGTACAAGCAATGTATTTTCTCAAAAAATAAATTATCGTTCACTTATTATCCATGCACAGGAAAGCAGGGCATTTGAATCTAAATCTTTAAGACCAAAGTGAAAGACAGTCGATTCGGCTCCTGGTCGAATGCTCAGGCATAGACTAATAACTTAAAGGATAAATGAACATAAGATAAAAACACAATTTCTTTGGATTAAAAACAATAAAAACGCAGAGTAAAATAAAATAAAGCTCAGGAATAGAAATTTAGTGACCCTTTTGCAATTTCACACGTCGCACTATCACCCAAATAAAAATTCATATGCATAACTAAACGAGTCTTTTTCTTTTAACAACATCTACGCAAGCGAGCTATCGACAATAAAGAAATGTGTGAACACGAAATTGAGCTATTATTTAATACACATTATTCACATGCATACGATAGCCAAATGCAAAGAACCAGAAGTGATTGTCCCGCCCTCACTCTCTATCCAACTCTGACTTACCGACCAATGAGACCTCATTGGTACCTCCCAGCCAACACTAGGGGTACTCTTCTTCCCCATGAGCCCCCCAAGCCGCAAAGGGGACACACACACAATACCATAGAATGTTATCTTCCCAGATCACCTCGCAAGGACGAGCTACCACTTATTACCCGAGTTGGGTATCCCAACCCCCACAAGAGAAAGTTCAATCAAGATGAAAATTTAGCAGCGTAATGTTACGGAAGCCAGATGTGTCATTCTCCTCCTCTGCCATCCTTCTTATAGAGTTTCTAGGTCATTAGTTTCACAAACCCTCATTAGATTCCATTTTCATTTATTTAATTAGGAAAAATCTCTCCCATACACATGTTGCCCAATCCCCTAGTTGCACCAGAAAATCAATTTATTAATTAATTAAATATTCCAATTTCTTTCACTCACTCAAAAGCATTCCTAAAAACGCTCCTCGGCGTCCCATTATTCCCTTACAATTCTTAAATGAATTACGCCTTACTTAATTCCTAGTTGAGTTCATAAATAGAAAGTTCCAAAGGCTAGATTTCTTACTAAGTTAGACATTCCCCTTTTTTATTTTATTTTCCCCTTTTCCTTACGTTTCCCCCTTTTCCTTAGGTTTCCCCCTTTTCTTTAAGTTTTCATTTTTTCTTGAAGTTTCCCCTTTGTATAACTAAGTTCAGAATTAGCAGCTTTGTATAACCAAATACCCCTTTTATTAATTAAACCTTTAATAAAATTTCCACTTTAATTATTAATGCTTGAATTTTCTTTACCCCCTTCCTGTTATATGTATAATTATTTGTTTTTTGTTCTAAAGTTCTACTCAGACCTAGGTTTTCAATTCACTACGCTTGGTGACAGTTCTTAAGAGAAAAATTAGTTATTAAACTTTACTTATCACATCATTCATTTTAAGGCCGACCAAGTCCTAAGGAGACATAGTTTTCTAGGCACTAGGTTTATTTACTTACCAGTTAAAATCATGACGTGCCCTTCAGGACGCACTACGTGCTCCAAGGGTGCCACTCGCCTCTTTTCATTTTATTTGTGCAACGTGCCCTTCAAGACACACTACATGCTCCAAGGGTGCCACTCGCCTCTTCACTGAATTTGGTAGACGTCAAACCCCTGGAGTCAATACTTCATCATGTGATCTTGTGGGAGACTAAGGGTCTCTAAGGAATAAGGACCCTACCTTATTTCGCACCCCTTAGAATCATTGTGAGCAACTATCATAGTATTCCCTCATGGCATCATGGGTCTTCTCTAACTAGGTAATCGTTAACCTACAGTTCGACCCACAACGAGAGTGCTAGTAGGTTGTGGCAGGGTTGTTGCCACACCTCTCCCTCAATGTCTCTGGTTGTCGTGCATGACCCCTTTACTCCAAATGTGGGTCTAGTCGGCAAGATATTGTCAGCCTACATCCATCAATGAATCATGTCAGCAATAACAATCATCATCATAATATCTAATCATATGTACATATGTCACATCAACAACATTCAAACCCTAACAATTCATTCCCTGAATCGATCCGGAGTCCATGGAGTTTCATTGATGCCTTGACATCCTCAATGTCCAGAATCCTGCACACTCATGAGAACCCAGTCAATAGCACCTGTCGATGTAAATACAAAAAAAATATATATATGATCAAATCCATAATATCTCATAATCATAATCAAATCAACCAATAGTATAATGACCCGGATCACTTGCACGCAAGTGTCCTCAAAGAATAAGTCTGCTTAGTGCACGCAAGAGAGGGATGTTACAGAAATGTTCATCACATTATGATGGCAGGGTGATGTTCGATACATTGCGACATCTATTAATGTTCGTCACATTGCAACATTAATATCCACATTATGATGAAATGTCTATGTTCATCAGATTGTGACAGTATATGTTTTTAACATTGTGACGTTACTATGCTCAACAAATTCTAACGTTACTATGTTCGACAGAGTGCGACGCTCCTATGTTCGACACATTACGACATTACTAGGTTTGTGATGGTGTAACATCCAATTTGTTCATCAAATTACAATTTCGGCTCATCTTCATCGCATGACAAGGTTTGTTTCTATTTGACGCATAAAGAAAAATGAATTTTTTGCATAGCTTTGAAAAAAATATCTAACTAAGTGTTTCATTTGTGAAAAAGATAACTTTGAACTGATGCGATATATTACATAGAAGGAAACTTAGAATCATACTTGTATTTTGTAAGTTAGTATTTTTATTATTATTTTAAACAATTTAAGTTAATCAACAAAATTATCATTTATAAAATGTGTCAAAACAAAAAATAAATAATTACAATGATAATTAGTTTCCAAAAATAAATTTATAAATATAAAAACATGGTCTAAATCCTAATATTATTACACTTCCCTCTTAACATTTTTAAAGATAGAAAACATTAAAGAACATAATATTCATTACTAACTATAAACCTACTATCCACTATGACTAAAAACGCATAATGTTATTTATGTTAATACATAGTAAGGTGAAGAATTTTAATTGACTAGTTTAACACTAAGAAAATGCAAGAATGCTATTTAGAAAACTCTTTATAATTATTAAATTTAGGACTTTAATTGTTAAATTAGACTTTATCAACTTTGTTTTATTATTGTCTCTATATACAGATATGTAGATAATTATTGAGGATTATTTAAACTATGCCTAGGAAGGGTATGTTACTAATTATGGTAGATTAACGGTTAAAAAACAGTAGTATATCTAAACATATCTATAAATAAGATGGTTTTAATGTTTCATATAGACATGTTGGTATAATATTTGTTGTCATTTTATGTTTATTACTTGAATGTTTTTAAGAGTACATCTAAATAACTAAATAATTTTATTTATAAAAAAATCTTTTATTACATTTATTATTATTATTAATTTAATTTCAAAGCAAAAAATAACCTATTTAATTTTAAAATAACTATCACTTGAACATCACTCTTATAATTGAATAAGTAACAATACAATATATCAATAATACAAAACATTATTAAATATTTTTGCTTAAGATTTTAAACATGAATTTGCTTATCATGGATCTCTAAAATACTCAATTAACACCAAACTAATATCAGTCTTCTTTATTCATTCCACACTCAACTAATATCAACTGATTGACATTTCAATTCCAATATTATTGGCATTTCAACACTTTTGGCTGGTGAATGTCATCAAGAGTTGAAATTATAATATTCTAGTTTTCATTAACATTTTTAAATATTTTTCACTTTTCATTAACAAAGAATAATCCTAATCCTAATTTTATTTTAACCCTAACCCTAATAACCATTATTAAGAATTGTATAATGTTTAATGACTTAAAAGGTCACAGAGTAATTGGTGAAAATAAAATTAAAGATAATGTTTAATGATTTAAATGTCTCATAATAAATTCAAACTTATGTTATTTAATGACCTATGTTATGATTAGATTACTATAAGTGAATCAGCTCTATATATTCATATTTGTCATTAACCATCTATTCACAATAACTTTGCACATTAATTCATTTGTAACATTAGATTACTATAAGTGAATGAACTCCATATATTCATATTTGTCATTTACCATCTATTCACAATAACTTTGCACATTAATTCGGTTGTAACAATGCTTATTATTGAAATCAAGCTCTATGTATTTATTTTTCTCATTAATCATCTATTCACAATAACTGTGCAATGTAACAATGCTTATTATTGTAATCAAATTCCATAGATTCATGTTTCTCATTAATCATCTATTCACAGTAACTCTGCAATGTAACAATGCTTATTATTGTAATCATGTTTGTATTGTATTGATAACTCTTATAATTACGCCGAAAGGCGTATACCTATTGGCAATGGGCACAATTAATCATCTTTTAATCTAAAATTCTAATCTGATGGCTAAAAATTAAAGATGCTGGAATATTCTTAGTCGTCCTCTCAAATCAATGAATGTGATTTACTCTTCATAATTTCCTTGTATTTTTGAATGCATCCGTTAACCTGTTTACTTTTTAACATTTACCTAATCATATTAAGAAATTACTATAACACTATATGATTGCCACGTTTAAATAATTAATGTTTAACATTACCACATTTGAATTATTAACCACGAATTTCCTCACCTGTTCCTGCGTTTTCCTCAAGCGTTTCAGCTTAACAATCCACGCGTTTCATATTGGGCAAAACGTAGTAATATATAATGCCAAGTGTCTCTTCGTAGCTCTACCTTCCTTGCTTCACGAGCAAACAACCAACCAGACAGTCATCGACGGGAATAAATGAGTCGTGGAGATATACACCGCAAATGTTGAGAAGCTCCACACGATCTCATAGAGAAGCTAAATCGGCAAATCCTTCCAGTCTTTTCATTCTGATTCTACGACTCTGATGAGTTGATGAACGAATATTGACGTGGCTCACGATGCGCGTAGCTCAAGTGTCTCTTCGTAGCTCAACGACGGCTCACGATGCCAAGTGTCTCTGCGTAGTAATATATGATGCCCGTTTCATATTCTTCACGATGGCTCAAGAAACTGCGTGCATAAGAGTGGACAAGTATGTATAAAGTAAAGTAAATATGCCTTTCGGCGTTAATCAGTCACAATAATGTGACTGTGCTAGTTTTTATTCACCTCTTAGTCGACTATCCATATCGTTTATCTTCTTCAAGGTAAATGAAACCATAATTTAATATATGACTTTCTTAATTAATAATGAACAATATAACGTCTAAATTATTTAGTATGGAGCATTAAATTGGGTGACATTTGTCAACAAAGACTCAACTGTCTATCAAAATGAATAAAATTGAAAGAGTTAAAGGGAGTTCGGACTGCGTTTGAAGGATAACATTATGGTAACTCACAGTCACCCTTTATTTACTGGTATGGAGCTGATATGCAAGAAATCAATGAAGGAGAATTTGTTTAGCTAGCGTCATGATTTAACACTAACAAGAGATATTATGAGATCTTTCTTTCCACGATTTCAATTTTTGTTTTATTGTTAATTGAAAAAATTAAAGGATTTGATTGGTCTCCCTATTGATTGCTTGAGTGATTAAATTTAGAGGCAAAAATAATAACTAAACATTCTATTGTACTTTGGCAATTGTTTATAACTCATTGTTGTTGAACAAACATAACCACGGGCCAATACTTGCAGTCATAATCACTATGATAAATAAACTTAGTACAAATATTACCCAACAGAAATATGAACCCTAGCTAATCCACTCCTCTGTCGTGGCATAACTACTTAAGGGGAAATATTGTAATATAAAACTGAGCTTCATTATAGAACTATTTGATATCCTAGCACAAACAATACCATGAAATGGATCAAGAAATAACTACATATATAATTCGTGAAAGCAATTACATGTGTGATCACTGAAACCAATTTCTAATTGTAGCGTCTAATAACAAGGCGATTTAATATTGCCTACCATACACTGGATATGCATTAAATTCAACATATTGGCAAAAAATGATATACATGGTTATATGTTATGAAAAAGAAGCTAAAAAAGTAGTCTTCTTTTTACTAAATTTTTCAAAGTATTTTAAAGAAGCATGTTGTTGCGATAGCACTTCATTTTTTCTATTTTAAGTGAAAGATATTGGACTTTTCTCTATTAAAAAACTTAATTCATGGCTTCTCGCACTTGTTGTACACAATAAGTTTACTCTACCAAACACAAACATCCAACTTCTATTTATTAAAAACCAGAGAGAATACAGTTGATATCTCAAAACCCAACCCTGGATGTGAAGAGAAAAAACATACCCCAAGATTTTCATATTGAAGCAATGATCTAATTCTTGAAAACTTAAAAGAGTGCTTTCATTTATTTATGCCACTAATGGGATTGGAATTACTCCATACACTTTGATGACATAGTTCCAAGAGAAAAAGTGAAAGTTACCAAAAATGAATGTTTATGTTGAAGATCTTCACAAAAAAAATTTATAATTTATTGAAATCCTATAATAATATATATATATATATATATATATATATATAATTTCAATTTTGTATATTAAAAAAATTAGAAAAAAATTGCTAAATTTTTATTTTTGAAAATCTTATTTTTAAATATATATAAATGAAAAAAAAAATCATGTTTAAACTTCCACCCTAAATCATGTTTAAACAGCCACCACCACATGTTTAAACAGCCATGTTTAAAAAAATCATGTTTAAACAGCCACCACCACACATCCTTCCAGGCGTGGTTGTGTTTCAGGATGCCTCGCATCATCCACGCATGTAGAAAATGAAAGGCACGTTTCAGTACACCTCACATGATCCACGCATATAGAAAACTAAACGTCTGGCCAATATGACATGTAGAAAATGAAACGTTTTTTTTCAGTACACCTCACATCATCCACTCGGGCCAATGAAACGTCTGGTCGGGCCAATATGATAGGTATGAAACATTTGAAACATTTGCCTTCTGTGAACATTTAACAACGCGACGATAATGATACGGTCGGTGAAGCGGATGACATGAGGAGACAAACGCAATCTCGATGAAAAGACGGAAAATACATGCCCTAGTGCGTATGAAGCAAGATTTAAGATCTTGGGTGTTTATCGGAGGTCCAAAAGGGCTTATCGTGCTGAAAAGGTGCTAAGTCTATTGCCAGAGTTCTTACCACGGGACCGAGGTTTGGGAAGCAAGTGTTAGCGAACATGTGGAACCTCATTGATCAAGCGGATTTCAAGTGGGACCGATTAATGACTCAATCTCATCACGCACCCGACCTTTTAAATCAACAGTGGTCGGAGTCTCCGATAGGGAACCTTCGATCTACGGTCCATATCCGATCAACGGGATAACAGCTTAAATGGCACCGTTTTCGAGGATGTAATTTGAAGATATCTTCCTTGGGGATACGCCATATTAAGTTGTGAGCCTTGATGGTGAACAAGCCTCAGGCACCTGGATGTTAATCTTTAATATGGCGACTCCACAGAAGGACCACGTGGCCTCTGCCGGAAGACATACTAGAAGCCACCTTGATCCTGATCAGGTTCCAATATATTCAGATCCAAAAAATCTTGTGACCTGGAGAAATATTGGAGAACGTCATATTTCTTATTTTAAGGTAATCCTAACCTACAAATATCTCCTTCTGTTGTTCATCAAAGTGTTGACTCTGTATATCTCATTGATATACCTGAAAATTCAATTTTTATTTCAAAATTTCCTCCAGAACCGTTCATAGACCTCCAAAATTCTCCTCTAAAATTTAGCCAAGAATCAGTGCTTCCTTTAAACCATTCTTGAAAATCCTTGTTTCTCCTCTTTCCTTTGAAGCCCATAACAACATTTTACAAAATCTCATGGTTGTTTAAGGTGGACGAAGACCTGGGGAAATCAACCTCCCCCATCTCTTGTAAATTCTTGGGTCACCAAAAACGACGAATTTGTAGAGCATGATGATGTAGAGCACGAATTTGTAGAGCATGATGATGTCTTCATGAGGCTATTTGTCCAAGCTATAGGAAAAGATGTTAGAAAGTGGTTCAAGGAGCTATCGATTGCTTCAATTGATAGGTTTCCAACTCTAGAAGTTGCCTTTATGAGACAATGGGGTGCGAAAAAACACAATCTATACTACCTAATTGAATCTGTCTTGCTCAAGAAAAGCGGTAAGGAATTTTTTTATGATTTCAAGAGAAGGTTCAATAAGCTCTATAAAAAGATCCCTGCAGATATAAATCCATCACAACCAACCAAAGTCACATATGTTGGGGCATTTGATGTTGATTTTTCCATGGTATTGAGGGAAATGAGATACCAAACCCTGCTTTTGGTGCAAGAGGATGCACTAGACATAGAAGGAAACATGATTGCATCAGGTAAGATGAAGAAAAAACATGATCAAACAAAAAATAAACAGGTTATAGAAAATTGTGATACTTATGATTTAAGTAGAGACTCTCAAGAAGCAAAGATGGATGAAATTTCTAGATTGATAAGGAACTTGACAAAAAAAATGTCAAGATTTGAAATAGAACATAACAATACAAATAGATCCCCCAAGAGGGAGACATAAGGAATCATAATCCTAATTAGTTTAGAAGACCCCCTAATTCACAACTCATGAGAAGGGAGAGAAGAAATGAAGAACAACGATTTCATTCATTTGTAAGAAACAACAATGATAAGAACCTTGTTGAAGAAGTAGTAGATGAGGAATATGTTGAATACACAGAGGAAATCCACCTGCTACAAGATGAGAATGATGCCATACATCTAACTTAAAATGACTATGAAGTGTCTCTAAATCCTAGGAAAATGGTGCCTAAGAGTCAACCAAACAAAGGAGTTTTATCCTCAGCTTAGTACATAATTTTCCCTAATGCACTACAATATGAGATGCATAAGAAGTATGATCTCAGGCCTCGACATAAAAAAAACTATTGCAAACATTCAACCTTGGGCTAAGAAAGCTAGTCCAAGTTAGTCCAAAGATAAAGCTAAAGAAGTCCTAGACATCCCAAAGGTACATGAGGTTTTGGAGCCTGCGAAGAAAGAAAAAGAAACTAAAGAACTTGAGGTATTAGTTTCACTTTTCGATATTGAACATGAACTTTCCAAAATTAAAATTCCTATACCTTTGGTAGAGCTAGCTAAAAACCCCTCATACCATAAACAAATTCAAAAAGTTATGTAGGGGAAGGAATCATCAATTCCTCCAGATATTTTGAATGTACAAGATGAATTCCCCACAATAGTTTTTGGCCCTCACATTGATGACAAAGAGGAATCTGTAGCACCCTTTTATGTAATAGTAAATATACATGATAAGAAGTTGCACAATTGTATGCTAGATTCTGGCGTATCACATAACCTTATTTCGACAATAGTAATAGAAAAGTTGGGGCTGCAATAAGAAAGCCATATCATGACCTATATTCTTTTGCTAGAAAGGTGAAGACTAGTGTTATAGGATGATCAAAGACATGGTTGTCACCCTGGCCCAAATGCCCGTTAAGAGCACTATGATGGACGTGGTGGTGGCTAATGTACCAACTAATTATGGGATGCTCTTGTCTAGAACATGGGCACGAAAATTTGGAAGCACTATGCAATTGGATATGACTTACGCCACTGTGCCAGTTTTCAGAGGAGATCTGAGAAGGTTGTACGCAAAGATAAAGTTTTTTTATGTGGTCAATGACAAGAAAAAATCTGCGAACCATCCCATATATGTCGTTGATGAAGACCTGGGTTGTTGTATCGTATCTGTAAATGAAGAGTAGGATGAAACCCCAATTCTTGTAGACCGTCTTGTAAGTCCCATTGAAGAAATATATGGTATATGGAAAAAAAAATTAATGGGGAATGTTCAAAAGAAGGGGTTGGAGCTAGTGTGGTGTTCATCTACCCCACCAAAAAAAAATCATTTTTCCTACAAGCTAGATTTTGAGGCCACAAATAATGTAGCGGAGTATGAAGCCTTAATTCTAGGTTCAGAGGCAGCAAGGAAGATGAAGATTACTAGGTTGACAACATTTGGAGATTCACAGATAGTGGTGCAACAAATAAAAGGCTTCTACCAAACCAGACATCCAAGAATGAGGGCATACAAAAATCAGGTATGGGATATGATTGATAATTTCTAAGAGGCTTTCAATATTTCTGTTGTTTTAAGATATTCTAGTGGATATAGCAACAATTATGGATTTCCTCTAGGGTTACATGCATCACACCTACGACATCCCCATAAATGGTCGAACCAAATATGTGGATACACAACATGGATATGTAACATCCTCATACACTTGCAACATATGTGGTTTATAGTTGATCTCCCATGTATTCACCAGTGGGTAGTTTCCTTCACCATTCAAGAGACAACATACACCCATGTTCCCTTTCTAGATCATATAAATTGCACGAGTTAGTGGTTTCCTTTAGAAAGTGGCAACGACATTCACCTAGATGATAAACTTCTTGACCAAATAGAAATATCTTTTAATCGAAGCATGATGTGCAAGTTTTCATCATATAAGAAAGATAAACAAAAGTAACTCAAAAAATATATTCAATATTGATTCCAATTCATCATTACAATAAACAATAATGTATGTCTAGTCTATAGATTGCAGATGATTATAAGATATAACTACTACTTATTGTAGATGATGTGGTTATGAGATTATCTCAATTTAGTCATTCAACAATAATTTAATACCTAACAAGTTAATATTATTACATAAGTAAACTTTATAATCTAGCATAAGAAAACATCATGTTTATAAGTTAATATTATTACATAAATAATCTTTATAATTTAACATAAGAAAACATCATAAGTATTTCTCTATATATTTTTAGATCATAAATAATTCTCTATATTCGTTTTTTTTTTTCATGATGAAGCCATTGTCACCATTCTCTATAAAAAAAAATCTTAAAATTCATTACATCGTCTTGGCATTTTTGTAATTTTCTATTCATAAAATCAATTAAAAGTATTAATAATTTAAACTAAAATTTATAAAAATTATTAAAAATTCAAATAACACTTAATAGAAATTTTATCTAAAATTTATGTTTATTATTTTTCAAAAATAAAAAATAAAACATTTTATTTTTAAATAAAAAAATATGTTTAAAAAAATAAGATATCTTATTTTTATTTTTATTTTTAATTTATTAATAATAATTTTTAATGATTTTTAAAATTTAATAATAATTTTATTATAAAATAATATTTTGTTTCTTTTTTATTCTTTTATTAATTAAAAAAAATTTATTTGCAAATTTCTACTAACTTAAAAATACTAATTAATTAAAAATATTTTATTGAATTTTTTTTTTTTTTGTTAATGTGGTTGAACCTGTGGATTAACCTGTGGCTTGAGAAACCGCGACTCAGGGGCATGTAAGCCATCAAAATCACCTGGGGATCACACCCGACCTGAGCCACACCAACCCTTAACATGGTTGGATTTTTTGTCCCCGGAGGTTTCGAACCGGTGAATTTTCAACACAGAGTGGCTTAACAACACACTCTGTCAGCGACTGTCCTACACCTCGGTGACAATATTTTATTGATTTTAATCATTGTTAAAAAATTATATTTTTGATTTTGATTTTATAAATATTAATTGTTTGTAAGCACAAAAATGTATCATAATGTATTGATGAATTGGTGGTTTGGTACTTTACTTATTACAATATAATTATTTAAGGAAAATCACACCACTTGAAATAACTTTCTTACTTTTAAGAAAGATGAATTCTTAATTAATCAAAAGCATTTTAAGATTTACTTCAAAATAAAAAAGAAAAATATTTTATCTAGCTATAATATTTCAAAAATACCCACCACTGTTTATACTCCATAAATTTTAAAAGTTTATATAAAATAAAATAAAAAATATGTTTTCCCTGGATGGGGTGTCACCAAGTACATCTTGCCCTCGAACAAGTGGGAGGACACCTGGCCTCAACCCACTCAACACCTTTCCACTGCACACCGCACTCTTGCCCAACATTTAACTCCATGCATTTATTTTTTAGAGTTATGTACCGCCATTACCACCCTCGCACAACTCCGTTTATGTCTATGGTGCTCGAGGTTGATGAGGAAGTTAATGCGATGGGTAGGCCTCCCAACCAGTCCCATCGCAAGATTCGACTCCATGGGATTTGTTCTGCGTCAGTGGTTTCATTCGCCCATTCTCACACCTTGACTCTTACTCCTCGTAGTCTCAATTCCATTTTTCTCCACCTCTGGTTCGAGTTCATCCCTCCTCTCCACCTCTGGTTCGTGTTCTTCCCTCCACTCCTAGTTTTCCTCCCAATGTCAAGGCAGAGAGGAAAATCCAAGCATGGGGCGGTACGGTATAAATCGAGGGGGCAAGGTTCAAGAGGGCGAGGTCGACAAGCTTCTCAGAAGTTTCCTCAGACTCTAGACCGTGCCTCCACTCTAGATCTCCCTCCTTTGTCCTCTCTGTGAGAATGCAGAGTAGAGTGGTTTGACAATATGGGAAATTCCCTTGGCTTCGCACCCAACCTCAGCCCAAAATCGACACCCATACACCAACCTCCCTCCTGCCTCCCCTCTCCTTCCACTCTCCCCAGCCTGATCACCCCCCTCACTTCTTCCTCCTCCTCGCTCCCTTATTTTACCTCCCCACACTCTTCTTCCGACACACTACCTCGTCCTTCACCCCCGCCCTGTTGTGCTCGGTGCGATGGGTTTATGAAACTGCAGAATTCTCTAGATGTCACCTAGAACTCGGTCTTCGAAGTCCAGCGCAACATGACGGAGCTGTTGAACAGAGATGATCGTCGGAAGCGCCGCGAGGAGTGCTGGGAGACTCCTCTTTGTGCTCTCCTGCACACCACTTCGACCACAAGGATTTCGACCAAGGACATTGTGCAAGATCCACAGAAGGAACGGACGCCAGGCCCAAGCTCAGGATGAATCCAACGTAAGTTTTCCTAGATTTTTGATGTTTTTAGACGATTTATTTTTCTGGTTTCTAGTCGTGCGAGACACCCTAGTTTCTACGCCATCTGTGAACTCTATGAACATGTGGTAACATTGGTTTCCCATCTAAACTATTCTTCCAAGGTATCACTGTTTTCTTGAACTCTATAAGATTTTAATACATATATCTAACTTTAAAAAAATTATGTTTTACTAACATTCATTTAAATTAATTTATTAAAATATTCATTTAAATTAATGTGTTAAAAAGGCTAATCTCTAACTTCATTTTAAATTCATTTTAAATTAAAAGAGGATTTTTTTCAAAATGGAATGGTTAAAATTGCAATACTCCTTAATCTATAATTTCATCAATTCAACAATGTTATCTAAACCTAATTCTTGATTGATTAAATTGTGAAAAAAAATATTCACCAAAATCCCACCAAAACAAATGGAAATGAGACTTTAATTATTCAATAAACGACACCATATGGAGGAGCTGAAACACCTTCCATTGTACACCTAAACTATTTGCATAACGATCTCAGCACGTCCACGTCTAAGCCACAACTCCACAAATATTTTAATATTCTTAACCATAAAACAACTCTTTGATTCGACATGTCATATTGTATACATAGTTATAATTTATGGTTGGCTTAAAAAATGGGCTCACATCATTTATATAAAGTGATGCAATGCCTGATCTCATTATTCGTGGATTCTGACATTTATGAAAAACCATATAATGGAAGATTATATAGAAAAGCATATGGTTCTCAAACAATATGGCGATTAACAAACAACACGATACACAGGTGTGTATTGAACTGCTAATTGATATAGGTTATTGGCTTAGGTTAAAGGTTTTAGGAAATGAATTTTTTTAAGGGGATATTTGTTTAAAATTTTAGAGAAATTGTTGGATTCGTAGTTTTGAGAGATTATTTTTGTTTAATTCAAGTGTTTCCGGTGTTTTTCTACTCTTTTTTATGATATCTGCAATTTATAATTATTCAAATTATTAAAGATAATAATTATATCTAATTTTAATAAGTGAGACACTTTTTACTTAAAAATAATGGAGTAAGAGTTAGTTGAAAGAGTCTGTAGGGTAATTGAATTCTACTTCATTTCATGTAGATCTTAGTTTGGGTAGTTGCACTCTACTTTACTTAATGTAGATCCTAGTTATTTGTGGTTTGATGTAACCCACTAAGTAGAGTAGTTTTCTATATAATGATGTAATCAGTTCTCATTTAATAATATAGATTGTAAAGGTTGCCTCACCTGTGTCTCCTAATTCTAAGTTAGTATCAGAGCCACTGAAGAGAGAACACAAAAGTGCGTCAATTTCAAGAAGTCTGCAGATCCCTCCTCTGAAAGAGTACCACGACATACTACTCAAACTTTACGCACTGCAGAAAACTTACATATACCCACAGTCCAAGTGCATCGTGAGGTGCAGACTCGCACTTGCCGCACTCTAAGGCAGCGTGAAGTGTGGAAACGCCTGTGTTTGTGCAGGCCACGTGGGTTCAAGCTGGAGAAGGGACGCGAGCTTGTTTGAAGGGTGGATGCCACAATTTCCTTAAGGGTGTTTGCGTGAGGTTTTTCTCGTGGGCAAGTGAAGGAGCAGATCCATGAGTTTTATGCGTATGAGATTTTCATTGGAAATCTGTGATGTTCAAGCAAATCGTGAAGATTTTTTTTTTTTTTTCCCATGAAGCTTAAGTGTATTAAAGTGGATATTCTTTTATGAAGTACAAATATTAAGAGTTATTAATTTCTTATTAAAGTTTATTAAATAGCATATTTGTGAGGTATAAACTTTAAAAGGGGATATTAAAGTTTATTATAGTGGAATTTTTTTTATTTTTTATATGAGGGTTTTTTTTATGTGAGTTTTTTTATATAAGAGTTTTTTATATGCATGGAGTGATGTTAAGGTTTCTTTTAAAGTTTCTCATAATTCTTTTAAGCTAAAAGCTTAGGCAGAGATGGATTGGTGGATTCGAAGGTAGAGCAATGGATTGGTGAGCACTTAATGAAAGTTGCATATTCTTGGTGATTCATCGTTGGTGATACAAGGATCCATTGTCTGGTTGGATGAGAAGACATTTGCAGAGATGGCAAATCCTTTGGCGGAGACCTACCTCAATGAAGCCAACAAGTTAGATGTCTCAAATTTCATTAACTGGAAATTCAATATGCAGACCCTGATGGAGGGTTATGGTGTCTGGAACATTGCAAAGGGAGCTGAAGTGAAACCTGATGCGGCTGCAGGTGTGACAGCATCAAAGATCCAAGATTGGGAGAAGCGTGAAAACAAGGAAAAGTTATTGTTGCACATGTCTGTTAAAGATAGCATAATTCCACATATTAGAGAAGCTACAACTTCTGCTAAAACGTGGACATCGCTTAAATCCTTGTATGAAACTATCAATACAAATCACATTTTGTTCCTGAAAACTAAATTGCTAGGTATTAAGATGGATGGAAATGAATCTTTTAGTTCATTTTTGCGTCGTATCAAAGAGGTGAAAGACAAGCTAAAAAATATAGGGGAAACTGTTTCCAACACTGATACCTTGAATGGTATGCTAGAAGATTATCAGATGTTCATAACAGGTCTCGCAGCAAGGGAGAAACCTCCTACGTTTGAAGAAATGATGGGTATTTTTCTACAAGAGGAAGAGAGGTGTGGTAATTTGAAGCCTCACAATACAGATTTGACATGGTGGTCAAATAAGAGATCCGCGAGAGGGATATCATGAGAAAGAGGCAAAGGAGGCAATTCATGGTAGAGAGGCAGTTCATCACAGAGAAGACAATCTCCAAGGACGAATCAAGGTATGCAATATAACATGAATGAGTCAAAGAGTTGTTTTTATTGTGGTTGACCTAGACATATTGTTAAAGACTGTCGTAAGAAGAAGAGTGATGAGGCTAAGAATAAACCTAGAACACATTCAAGTCATTATGCAGAAAAATATTCAAATCATGATCTCAAATTGTTTATTTTTCTAGTGATGATATTGATGAACCCCCGAATTTTGATTCACAGGATCTTACGCTGTTTGTGTCTAACGGTGCTTTATCTGTTGAAACAGATGATATTGATGCCTAGTTTGTGGATTCCGGAGCATCAGTACATATGACCTGTAATAAGAACTGGTATGCTAATTTTAAAGAAACACATAATGGTGCCAGCATATATCTTGGAGATGACCACTCTCATCAAATCAAGGGATACAAAAACATTCCCATGACATTGCCGAATGGTACTATTCGTCACATTCACAATGTTGTTTATGTGCTGGGGATAAAGAAAAAATTGATCTCTGTGTCCACCATTACAGATCAAAACTTGAAGGTTGAATTGTTCAAAAATTATTGCATAGTGAAGGATCTGCTGCACCAATTCAAAACTATTGCAACGTGAGTCAGAGCAGGAGGCCTATAGAATCTTGATGTTACCAACAAAGCACATCATGCACTGACTTCTGCAACTATGCCAACATAGATTCTTTTGCATCGAAGGTATGGCCACATCAATCATCCTAATTTATTGTTATTACAGAAAAAGAATATGGTTGAAGGCCTTCCCATGTTAAATAATGAGAATGTTGCTTGTGATGGATGTGCATTAGGAAAGATGCACAGAGATGAATTCCCCTCTAATCCTGATAGGAAAAAGAGAGATGTGTTATATCTTGTGCATATTGATGTTTGCGGGCCTATGAAGACTAGGTCTTTAGGAGGTGCATTTTACTTTATGTTATTTATTGATGATTGCATGCGAAACACATGCGTTTGCTTCCTTAGAAGAAAAAGTGATGTTTTCGAGTAGTTTAAGGAATTCAAAACCATGGTGGAAAAGCAGACAAGAAAATCCATCAAAACCCTCCATTCAGATTGAAGGGGAGAGTATAAATCAGGGGTGTAAAGCCCATAAATATATATCTAAACATTGCTATCCTCACAAGCAATTATTTCTTAACTAAGACAATATCTATTCAGCATAATATTGATCTTCATACCATCAACTTCAGCAATTTAGATTCATCAAATATTAACGAATTCACAGCAAAATAAATAAATGCATAATTCAACAGGGTACCTGGTTCTGATGCTATTTTCGTTGCCAGCTGCCTTGCTGCTGCTGCTCTCCTGCTACCTGCTACACAACCCAGTCCTATTACAAACATAGAAAAATTGCCCAAAACTATTGTCCACCCTGCCAACTAGGAAAACGACCTAGCTCTAGGATATCTACGGATATCCTGGCCCTCCGAGCCCAAAACCTCTAGCAACCCGGTGTCTGCCTGATCAATATTTCACAACCAGAAAAACCCGTGCTTCAATCTGAGTCCACCAATCTCACAGGCCCTCTCGACTCTCTGCAATACTCAGAGCTCTCCCAAAATCATGGCCCTCTTCCCCTC
>SNQJ01S0025472.1:110084-121077 GCA_010110895.2 Picea sitchensis
TACCCTTATCCAAATGTATTGAATATGTTATCCCTTCTGGGATACGTAACCCAATTTAATATTATATTATATTATCCACCATTAATTTAATACTTTATTAATTAATGAATTAATTAATAATTAAATCAATCATTAACCATATTGATTAATGAGTCAATTATACTTAAATTAATCATAATCAAGAATAACTAATTAATAACAAATAATTAGTTAAGGTTATTTTAATAAATAAATATAGTTTAGCTAATCTTTTAGGGTTACCTTATTAAATTAATTATAATTTATAATAAAGGGTCGTTACAAGGGGACTTCATCAAATATTATAAAAATCATGGAATAGTGCAGCAGTTTACAGTACCTCACACTCCACAACAAAATGGAGTCACGGAAAGGAAAAACAGAACTCTGGTAGAGTGTGCACGCAATATGATGAAAGGTAAGAATATCTCGAATGCATTTTGGGCTGAAGCCATAAATACTACAGTTTATTTAAAGAATAGAAGTCCAACAAGGTGTCTTGATAATGTCACTCCTTTAGAAGCCTTGTATGGTCCCAAACCTGTAGTTCATAATTTGAAAGTATTTGGGTGTAAGGCTTTTGCTCATATTCCAAAGGAGAATAGGAAGAAATTAGATGATAAAGCCATTAAATGTTTTTTCATAGTGTATTGTTCAGAATTCAAAGCATACAAATTGTTTGATCCTTCTACTCACAAAGTATTTGCAAGTAGAGATGTACTTTTCCATGAGAAGGAAGCAGGGAATCATGACAACAACAGTCATGAGGAATGGCATAGACTTCTTGATGAAAGAGTTAAAGAAGAGAAACAACAACCATGACAACAGAAGCCACCACAAAAATATCCACAACTGTAGTGACAACAACAACAGCAAGGAGGACTCGGTGATATGGATACTTCAATAAGTCACAATTTACCTAGAGGCGAAGACAGATCTTCACAAAGTGGGGAGGGAGATAATCAGTTGAGAAGATCTTCACGACAAGTTCGGCTCCCTGGGAGGTATAGAGACCATGACCCGATGAGTATCATTTCAAATGTCATAGAACCCATGAGTTTTGATGAAGCCAATGAACATGACAAATGGAAAAATGCAATGGAGGAACAATATGAATCTATAATGAAAAAAAATACTTGGGAATTGACTGAATTGCCTAAACATAAAAAGCCCATTGGATGCAAATGGATATACAAACCCAAGTTTAAATAAGATGGTAGTATAGACAAATATAAGGATATATTCATTGCAAAGGGTATTCACAAACAAAAGGTATTGATTATGCTGAAACATTTTTACCAGTAGCTAAATTGAATACTATCTGATTGTTAATTTCTTTAGCTACAAAGTACCATTGGAAGTTGCACCAATTAGATGTTAAATCTGCATTTTTGAATGGTGAGTTAGAGGAGGAGGCTTACCTTACTCAACCTGAAGGGTTTGTGGAACATGGGAAAGAACACTTAGTGTGTAAGTTAAATAAAGAATTGTATGGACTAAAACAAACACCTAGGTCATGGTGTGAGAAGATAGACTCTTTTTTTGTTCAACGAGGTTTCATGAGGAGCAAAAGTGATCCAAATATTTATACCAAATTTGATGAGCAGGGGTATATAGTATTGATTTCCTTATATGTTGATGATTTGATAATTACAGGAAATGCAGAGAAATTAATTGATGAAATCAAGGAGAAAATGTCACAAGTTCTTGAAATGAAAGATCTTGGTGAGTTACACTATTGCCTAGGTCTTGAAGTTTGGAGAAATGCAAGCCAAAATTTTGTTTGTCAGAGTAAGTATGTCACAGAAGTACTTAAGAGATTTAAAATGGATTGGTGTAAATCTTCTATTGTTCCCATGCAGAAGAATGTGAAACTTTCTTGTGATGATGGTTTGAAGGAGGTGAATGGCACTATGTATAGACAGATGGTAGGTAGTTTGAATTATCTCACCACAACTAGACCTGCTATTGTATACTCTATGAGTGTGTTAAGCCAGTTTATGGTGAAACCTATAGAAATCCATTGGAATGAAGCAAATGCAGTACTGAGGTATCTAAAAGGAGCAATTAATTATGGTATTAAATATATTGATGCATCTGATGTTGAGTTGACAGGTTACTCAGATTCTGACTGGGCTGGCAATTTGGATGATCGAATATCAACCACTGGATATGCGTTTGGCATTGGATCCGAGGTTGTTTCATAGAGAAGTAAAAAGAAGCCTACTATATCTTTGTCTTCTACTGAAGCAGAATATAAATCCTTGTGTGCAACAACTTGTGAAGTTGTTTAGTTAAGAAGACTTTTTCAAGATGTTGGAAAAGAACAAAAGGAACCTACAATGATCAAATGTTATAATCAAAGTTCAATCAATCTTGTGAAGAATTTGATTTTTCATGCAAGGACAAAGCATGTTGATGCTCAGTTTAATTTTGTTAGAGAAAAATTGCAGTCAAATGAAATAGCTTTTATGTATTGTAATACTAGTGAAAATGTTGCTGATATTTTCACTAAGTCTCTTGGAAAGATTAAGTTTGAACTATTTAGGGAGATGTTAGGTGTAGAAGTCAATCCATTCTCCATTAAGGGGGAGACTTATAAATAATGGATCAAGCGTCAATTGCAAGAGTCAATAGCGTAGTTGAACTCTACTTCACTTAATGTAGATCCTAGTTATCTGTGGTTTGATGTAACTGAATAAGTAGAGTAGTTTCATATATAATGATGTAATCAATCCTCATTCAATAATATAGATTGTGAGCATTTCCTAACCTTTGTTTGTTTCACCTAATTCTAAGTACGATGATATTAAAAAAAAAACGCAATCTTGATTTTAAAATTATAAAAAAAGATAAAGATAAACTTCTATGGTTTTATGTTATACGTTACTTCTATGCGAAGTTTCAAAATTTATACTCTTTTGTATTATATCTGGTATTTATAATTATTCAAAATATTAAAGATAATAATTATATCCAATTTTAGTAAGCGACACACTTTTCACCTTCCGGGCTCTGAGTTCAAATTGCAACAAAGTTTAATATTTAGGTTATGTATGGGATTGCAAGTAGATGTTTCTAGTACTTTTTGATAGAGTTTGGTATCTAGTGGATACTAATGAGTGGTTGAAACCATTTTTGGTTTTGGAGTAGGACTTAAAACCACTTTTTATCGGTTAAAAGTTTGTCATTTTTTTTATGTAAGGACATAGGCTAAGGATTCCAAAACTATGGTGAGAGCCAATGTCTTCTCTCTCATGTATTTCTTCGTAAGATGATGTCTCGCTTGTTTGTGACCTTAAAATTAAATTATTATTATTATTATTATTATTATTAGTTGTCATAGTTACCTATTAACAATAAAATTATGATAGATTTTTCCACTTTATAAAATAATAATAATAATAATAATAATAATAATTACAAGATCTCTCTTTTATAATATTATAGTGTAATTTCAATACTTTTTAACTAAGTGAGTTATATACTTAAGAATTTATGAATGCATGTTTTTATTATTTTCTTTAAAAAATGACCATTTATTATATTTGTTTATTTAGTGTTTGATATTTAATATTTTAATAATATATCGAGTTTTTAACCTTTTATTTGTTTTTAAATCATACTCAATTTATTATATTTGGTTATTTAGTGTTTGATATTTAATATTTTAATAATATATCTATTTTTTAACCTTTTATTTGTATTTAAATCATACTCAATTATATTTACTTTCCAAACATTTATTTTTTATTTACTTTTTAAACATTCATTTATGTTTTATATTAGTCATGATTCAACTTGTTTATAATTATAATATTTTTATAAAAGATTTATTTTTAAACAGAGTAACTTATTAATGTAATTTTTTTTTTAGTTAAAAATCATTTTTAATAGGAATGGAATGTTATCAAAGTTATAGTTCCACATTATTGATGGGAACTTTGATCATGAAATTTTGGCCTTGTGTTTTCTCATTTAAGATGATCTAAATCACCAAAATTTTGAAAGAAACTAGTAGATCAAGGTGGAACTTTATGGGAAAAACCATAAATTCACTAAAAAAGTTGAGTGTGTCCACTTATTATTTCACTCTCTTCTAAATCTGAACAAGGGTTACTCATGCTTATCACCTAAACTTTTGTCTCTTTTTTTCTTCCTTATTTTAATGTAAATAAGAGAGTCATTAAGGAATGATGGATATTCTAACAAAGTTAATAGATTTGCATCATTTAATGAGTTAAAAGGGACTAGCAACCCTTTCTTGTCTCAACTATATCATTCACTCCACCTTTTCACCCTCCGCATTGAGTAATCAAGTATGCAGACTAGAAGGAAAGAAGTTGATTTGTAAGTCATAACATTACTAGTATGTGTATCAGGCTTTTCAAATGGTGTAAGAATTTGATAGAAATATTAGGCTCATGTGCCTTTGAAAACATGCTTGAGATAGTTACGCACTCATCCTAAAAACAGATACAAATATAATGAAAAGTAGTAATCTATTGGTAATGTTTGTTTATGGTTCTCTTTATAGTATAAATTTATCCAAAATATATTTCCCTATATCAACATTAATAGAGATTCAAGAAATGGTTGTTTGTAACAATTCTTGTCTTTAGATTCAAGCAAATAAACATATCCAAGTCATTACAGATAATTGAAAAAGACCTTTTTAGTATATAAGACTATTGTTGATTATTTTTATCCAAATTGGATTATCTAATAATGATAAAAATGTCAAGTTAAAAGGCATAGTGCAAGTTAATGCTTCCATTTAGTAATGCATTAATTGCAACAAAAAATTAAAAAAACAATAATTTCATTAAGATGAATTATTTGAGGTGCATGTACAACTTATTAGAATATGGTGTAAAAAGATGAAACATAAATAACTATTGAACTTTCAAAATATAAGATGAATTATTTGAGGTGCATGTACAACTTATTAGAATATGGTGTAAAAAGATGAAACATAAATAACTATTTAACTTTCAAAATATATAACTTTTAGTTATAGAAATTTTGTATAATTCAAAAAGAAAAAACACGTTCTTTCAATAATGGTATGTTACATTTTTTCTAAAATATAATGCAAATATATAGTTTAATACTTAAATGATGAAATATATTGAAAAAATTTGTAGATTTTAGTCCTTATGTGCCATTATTTATATGTATTTTTTAATATTAATTTAATATAAATTTAAACATTAGTAAAGACACTGAAATGAAATTAAATTATGAAATTAATCATTCAAATTTGATGTGATGATCTTACAATAATCAATCATTTTTTAGTGTGTAAGTCTAAACCTATACTTGTGCATGATATTAAGTCTAAACTTATACATATAAAAATAAAAAACAATATTTTTTCATATATATAATCTAAAACAAATAATATTTTCAAAGATATATATTATAATATTTTCAAAAATATATTAATATATGAATGATATATTAATATTTTCAAAGATATATATTATAATATTTTCAAAAATATATTAATATATGAATGATATAAGTATAAAAATTAGAAACTTACAGTGAACCTTTTCCATTAATCCAAAAAAAACAAATAAAAAAAAACAATTAAAAATTAAACACTTTAATTATTCAATAAATGGCATCATATGGAAGAGCGCAAACACCTTGCATCGTACACATAACTTTCTGCACATAACTATTTGGTCACATCCATGTCTAAGCCCCAGCTACAAAAACATTTTAATATAATATCTAGTCATGAGGGATAGCTCGATTGGCGAGAAAGTGCGCACACTCTCCCAGGTTGGGGAGAGGTCACAAGTTCAAGCCTGGCTACGAGTTCCTTGGGCTGCTGCTTTCCACTCCCATATCATCCACTATGTGGGGAAGTATCGAGGTGGGTTCCCAGCGAGTTAATTTCCATTGGGAAAAAAAAGACATTTTAATATAATTAACCATAAAACAACTCTTTGATTTAACATGTCATATTACAATCTATTAAAAATTAAAAATTAATTAACCATAACTATTTGCATGACTATCTGGTCACATCCAGGTCTAAGCCCCAACTACAAAGACATTTTAATATAATTAACCATAAAACAACTCTTTGATTTGACATGTCATATTACAATCTATTAATATAATTTAAGTTTGCCTGAAAATGTGGGCTTCAATCATTTATATATTGTGATGCGATGCTTTAATCTCGTTATCGGTGGATTTAGACATTTATAAAAAAATATCCAATACAAGATTGGATATAAAAGCATACCAAAAATGAGGATTGGATTTAGACATTTAACAAACTACAAATACCAAAAATGAGGTCAGAGTAATGACAACACAGGTTTCTATTGGGTTGTTGAGTGATAGTTTAATTGTTTTATATATATTTTTTTAACTAGGAATAAAAATATAAATCTATATGAAATCAAAATTTTATATTGTTTAAATTGTATTTTTAAATATATAAATAAATTAAATTTTTTTTAAGAAACACTAAAACCTACTTTATATTTTTATATAAATTCTATGTAGAAATGTGGAAATTTGATTTCATCCTACTCACCAAACAACTAAAAACCATTGAAACCTACTCTGTAATTTTATTTGCTGGGTTGGCTAAAGTTGGAAAGCAATTTATTAAACTCTCGGTTGGCTAAAGTTGAAAAGCAATTCATTCATACTATGGACTGAGCTTTATGGCTTTAGAATCCTTGGCAACGGATAGGAGTGTATTGCCGTTCGAAGAAAATGGAAAAATTAGCCTTATGTGAACATTTAACAACGCGATGATGATGATATGGTCGGTGAAGCGGATGACGTAAGCTCAACATTTATTTTCTTATTTTCCCTTCGGTCATGGATTTTCATACTTTATTTCCTGACCACATTTTATTTCTTTGGAAAATATTAGATAATAAAATAGTATTGAAATTCCCACGACAAAGTATCGAAGAGAATGAAAGAAAGGAGATAAGATGGTATCGTTAAAGCACATGGAAAAGAAAGCGGCAGCGCAATGTTGATAGGGATCGAAGAGGATGAAACGAAGATATTCTCGATGAAAAGAAACAAAATACATGCCCTTGTGCGTATGAAGCAAGAATTAAGATCTTAGGTGTTTATCGGACGTCCTGAAAAGGTGTTAAGTCTATTGCCAGGGTTCTTACCACGGGACCGAGGTTTGGGAAGCAAGTGTTAGCGAACATGTGGAACCTCATTGATCAAGCGGATTTCAAGTGGGACCGATTAATGACTCAGATCTCATCACGCACCCGACCTTTTAAATCAACAGTGGTCGGAGTCTCCCTCGTGACCTATCTCCTGATCGCTTCGATAGGGAACCTTCGATCTACGGTCCATATCCGATCAACGGGATAACATCTTAAATGGCATCGTTTTCGGGGATGTAATTTGAAGATATCTTCCTTGGGGATACGCCATATTAAGTTGTGAGCCGGATGTTAATTTTTAATATGGCGACTCCACATAAGGACCACGTGGCCTCTGCCGGAAGACATAAGACATACTAGAAGCCACCTTGATCCTGATCAGGTTCCAATATATTCAGATCCAGAAAATCTTGTGACCTGGAGAAATATTGGAGAACGTCATATTTCTTATTTTCAGGTAATTTTAACCTAGAAATATCTCTTTTTGTTGTTCATCAAAGTGTTGAATCTGTATATCTAATTGATATACCTGAAAATTCATTTTTTGTTTCAAAATTTCCAACCGTTCATAGACCTCCGAAATTTAGCCAAGAATCAGTTCTTCCTTTAAACCATTCTTGAAAATCCTTGTTTCTCCTCTCTCCTTTGAAGCCCATAACAACATTTTACAAAATCTCATTCATGGTTGTTTAAGGTGGAGGAAGACCTCAGGAAATCAACCTCCCCCATCTCTTGTAAATTCTTGGGTCACCTCCAGATTTTCCCCTTTGAATCTGCCCCAAATTACCCATGACCTCCCTTAGAATTACATAAAATATTTGCCAAAATTCGATGGAGATAAAACTCATTTAGCTGAAGAGCATATGAGTGCTTTCCTAAACTTTAAAAACGACGAATTTGTAGAGCATGATGATGTCTTCATGAGGCTATTTGTCCAAGCTTTAGGGGGAGATGTTAGAAAGTGGTTCAAGGAGCTACCGATTGCTAGCTAGCTAGATGAATTCCCCACAACAGTTTTTGGCCCTCACATTGATGACAAAGAGGAATATGTAGCACCCTTTTATGTAACGGTAAATATACATGATAAGATGTTGCACAATTGTATGGTGGATTCTGGCGTATCACATAACCTTATTCCGGCAATAGTAATAGAAAAGTTGGGGTTGGAGATAACCAAGCCATATCATGACCTATATTCTTTTTCTAGAAAGGTGAAGACTACTGTTATAGGATGATCAAAGACATGGTTCTCACCCTGGCCCAAATGTCTGTTAAGAGTACTATGATGGACGTGGTGGTGGCTAATGTACCAAGTAATTATGGGATGCTCTTGTCCAGAACATCGACACGAAAATTTGGAAGCACTATGCAATTGGATATGACTTATGCCACTGTGCTAGTTTTCAGAGGAGATCTCAAAAGGTTGTACCCAGAGACAAAGTTTTTTTATGTGGTCAGTGACAAGAAAAACCCTGCGAACCATCCCATATATGTCGTTGATGAAGACCTGGGTTGTTGTATCATATCTGTAAATGAACAGTAGGATGAAACACCAATGCTTGTAGACCCTCTTGTAAGTCCCATTGAAGAATATATGGTATATGGAAAATGTTTTTTAATGGGGCATGTTCAAAAGAAAGGGTTGGAGCTAGTGTGGTGCTCATCTACCCCACCAAAAAAAATTCATTTTTCCTACAAGCTAGAGTTCGAGGCCACAAATAATGTAGCTGAGTATGAAGCCTTAATTCTAGGCTCAGAGGCAGCAAGGAAGATGAAGATTGCCAGGTTGACAACATTTGGAGATTCAGAGCTAGTGGTGCAACAAATAAAAGGCTTCTACCAAACCAAACATCCAAGAATGAGGGCGTACAAAAATCAGGTATGGGATATGATTGATAATTTCTACGAGGCTTTCAATATTTCTGTTGTTTTAAGATATTCTAGTGGATATAACAACAATTATGGATTTCCTCTAGGGTTACATGCATCACACCTACGACATCCCCATAAATGGTCAAACTAAATATGTGGATACACAACATGGATATGTAACATCCTCATACACTTGCAATATATGTAGTTTATAGTTGATCTCCAATGCATTCACCAGTGGGTAGTTTCCTTCACCATTCAAGAGACAACATACGCCCATGTTCCCTTTCTAGATCATATAAATTGCACGAGGTAGTGGTTTCCTTTAGAAAGTGGCAACGACATTCACCTCGATGATAAAATTCTTGACCAAATAGAAATATCTTTTAATCGAAGCATGGTGTGCAAGTTTTCATCATATCAAAAGGATAAACAAAAGTAACTCAAAGAATATATTCAATATTAATTCCAATTCATCATTACAATAATGTATGTCTAGTCTATAAATTACATAAATTACAGATGATTATAAGATATAACTACTTCTTATTGTAGATGATGTGGTTATGAGATTATGTCAATTTAGTCATTCAATAATAACTTAATACCTAACAAGGTAATATTATTACATAAATAAACTTTATAATCTAACATAAGAAAACATCATGCTTATAAGTTAATATTATTACATAAATAATCTTTATAATCTAACATAAGAAAACATCATAAGTATTTCTCTATATATTTTTAGATGATAAATAATTCTCTATATATTTTTTTTTTTTGTTCATGATGAAGCCATTGTCACCATAAGCCTTTAAAGAGAATACCATTAAATTTATTAAATAGACATATTGAGTGAACATAATGTTAAATTTTTTTTTTTTTTTTTTGTTCANGATGAAGCCATCGTCACCATAAGCCTTTAAAGAGAATACCATTAAATTTATTAAATAGACATATTGAGTGAACATAATGTTAAAATATAAGAGGTTATAAAATTTTCCTTAAAATTCATCACATCGTCTTGTTATTTTTGTAATTTTTTATTCATAAAATTAATTAAATTTTTTTTTGTAAGTAAGAAATATATTATATTAAGATCCTGCCAGAGGCAAAAAAGAGTTCCAAAACACAGTATTGTGTTTGCTGAAATTTCTGGGTTGCCCCAAGAGAGGGGAAACCAACCCAGTCAACATCTTAGTCAGCTTAAACAGAGTAAAAAACCATAAAGAGTAATGTCTAAAACACAGTAGACCGCCATAGAAAGCAACAAACAGTTGACATGACTTCGAAACAAACAAAACCTAAACACCTGACTCGTAACTTGGCCAGGTGGCGTTGAGGTCGCCTGTCCAAGGTTCCTCTTCTATAATTGTCGTCTCGTCCCCCCATTGCTTCTCGTCCTCCGTCTTCATCTCAGCTCCATGGTCGCGCCTCACAGTGTCTTGCTCAGCCATGGCTGCGCTCCGAGTGCTCTGCAAATCCAGCTCTGTTGCGCTCTGCATTACCACATCTCCAGTCGTGGTAGCTGCTCCATGTCCCTGCGTCGAAGTCGCACTCACCTTTGCCTCGCATAAAATTAATTAAAATTATTAATAATTTAAAATAAAATTTATTTTTATAAAGTTAAATTCAATTATAATTATTAAAAATTCAAATACCACTTAATATTTTAATAGAAATTTTTATATTAATATCTAAAATTTATGTTTATTATTTTTCAAAAATAAAACTTTTTTATTTTTATTTTTTTTTTAAATAAAAAAATATGTTTAAAAAAATAAGATATCTTTTTTTTTTAAATTTATTAATAGTAATTTTTTAAATTTAATAATAACTTTATTATAAAATAATATTTTGTTTCTTTTTTATTCTTTTATTAATTAAAAGAAATTTATTTGCAAACTTCTACTAACTTAAAAATACTTATT
>SNQJ01S0025472.1:132811-154642 GCA_010110895.2 Picea sitchensis
GTGGTTGACCATGACCATGGTTGACTATGGTTGAATATGGTTTATTATGGTCGACCATACCCATGGTTGAACTTCGTTTACCATGCAGATGTGATTATGGTGGGTCATGTTGATTATGTTTAACCATTGACCTTAATGATGTTGCAAATACATTATTAAATTATTACTACATCAATAATACGTTATTGCATTAATACATTAATGTATAATGTAACATTTCAAATTATTAACTCATTAATACATTAATTGACAATGATCTTGGTTCACTATGGTTGACTATGGTTAACCAGGGTTTATTATGGTCAACCATACCCATGGTTGACTACGGTTAACCAGGGTTTATTATAGGTTGACCATACCCATAGTTGACCTTGATTGACCATGTGGATCTGATTATGGTGGGCCAAGTTGATTATGTTTAACCATAGTTTACTATGGAACTACTTTGTTGCAATGTTGATCATGTATTGTTCGTCAAATTGCGACATCATATTTTGTTCGTCCCAATGTGACATCAACTTTTGTCCCTCACAATGTGACATCAAATTTTCTTCGTCACATGAGATTGTAAGATTATGGTCATCAAATTACGACGAAGGATTATTTTTTGTCACATTATGGCATTGGAATAAGTTTGTCACAATCCAATAATGGGCTATGTTCATCACGTTGTGATGTTGGGAAATGTTCGTCTTAGTGCAATGTTCGTCTATGTTTGTCACATTGCCACATTCAGTTGTCTATATCACATTGTGACAATGGGTTGTGTTCATCTCATTCTGATGTTTAGAAGTATCTGTCACAATGCGACGTCAGGATACGGGCACCACATTCATGCATGAGGGTATGTTCATCACATTGCCACATTACTATGGTTAGTAGATTGCAACGTTATTATGTTCAAGACATTGCGACTTTTGAAAATGTTAGGCACATTGCGACCTTGGGATATGTGTGTGACATTGCGATGACAAAGCAATAAACAACACATTGCTACGTCTCGCAATGTATGCCATAATGAAACATTAGGATATGTGCATTACATTGAAACGTATTAATCTATAATGTATAATGTATAATGTAATGTATTAATTAATTGATATATTAATAATGTAATGTGTTCATTGATTAATATATTTATACAATATTAATTAATAACGTGCTAAAGTATTAATACAGTAATAAAGTAATATATTAATAATACATTATTAGAGAAACAATACAAAACAATACATTTTAAACATTTAATACATTTAACATATTAAATGCATTAATAAGTACATTTCTAACTTATTAATATTTGAAAAAATTAATAAAGTATTAATACATTAATGTATAATGTAATGTACTAATTAATTGATACATTAATAATGTAATGTATGAATTAATTAACAGATTTATACAATATTAATTAATACAATGTTAGAGTATTAATACACTAATAAAGTAATATGTTAATAATACATTATTAGAGTAATAATAGAAACAAATAGATTTTATAAAACATTACTAAAGTATTTATACATTAAAAAATTATTGAATTATTAATACAGTGATAAGGTAATACATTGATAAAGTTGTAATACATTGGTAATATATTAATAATGCATTATTGCATTAATAAAATTTAAAAATTTAAATATTAATACTTTAATGTATAATGTAGGATGTTAAATTATTAATACAATAATATGTCACATGACAATGAGGATGGTTCACTATGATTGACCATGACCATGGTTTCTCACAGTTGACCATGAGCATGTTTAACTTTGGTAGAGCTTGGTTGACATTGGGAAGGAAAGGTTGACTATGATTGATCATGGTTATTCTTCACCATGGTTGATTGTGGTTGACTATCACCATGGTTGACTATGGTTGACCAAGGTTTATTGTGGTTGACCATGCTCACGACTTTCCTTCATTGACCATGTGGATATGAATATGGTGGGACATGTTTATTATGTCTAACCATGGTTTACTATGGCACTACTGCATTGCAATGTTGATCATGTTTTGTTTGTCTCATTGTGACATCATATTTTGTTTGTCACATTGTGACATCAANTACATTATTAGAGAAACAATACAAAACAATACATTTTAAACATTTAATACATTTAACATATTAAATGCATTAATAAGTACATTTCTAACTTATTAATATTTGAAAAAATTAATAAAGTATTAATACATTAATGTATAATGTAATGTACTAATTAATTGATACATTAATAATGTAATGTATGAATTAATTAACAGATTTATACAATATTAATTAATACAATGTTAGAGTATTAATACACTAATAAAGTAATATGTTAATAATACATTATTAGAGTAATAATAGAAACAAATAGATTTTATAAAACATTACTAAAGTATTTATACATTAAAAAATTATTGAATTATTAATACAGTGATAAGGTAATACATTGATAAAGTTGTAATACATTGGTAATATATTAATAATGCATTATTGCATTAATAAAATTTAAAAATTTAAATATTAATACTTTAATGTATAATGTAGGATGTTAAATTATTAATACAATAATATGTCACATGACAATGAGGATGGTTCACTATGATTGACCATGACCATGGTTTCTCACAGTTGACCATGAGCATGTTTAACTTTGGTAGAGCTTGGTTGACATTGGGAAGGAAAGGTTGACTATGATTGATCATGGTTATTCTTCACCATGGTTGATTGTGGTTGACTATCACCATGGTTGACTATGGTTGACCAAGGTTTATTGTGGTTGACCATGCTCACGACTTTCCTTCATTGACCATGTGGATATGAATATGGTGGGACATGTTTATTATGTCTAACCATGGTTTACTATGGCACTACTGCATTGCAATGTTGATCATGTTTTGTTTGTCTCATTGTGACATCATATTTTGTTTGTCACATTGTGACATCAACTTTTGTTTGTCACATGAGATCGTAAGGTTATGGTCATCAAATTACGATGAAGATTTTTTATTGTCACATTATGGTGTTGGAATAGGTTTCTCACAGTCTGATTGTGGGATATGTTCATCACATTGTAATGCTGGGAAATGTTCATCTCATTGCAATGTTTCTATATGCTTGTCACATTGCCAGATTCAGTTGTGTACATCACATTGCGACAATGGGTTGTGTTTGTCCCATTGCAATGTTTGGAAATGTCTATCACAATGCGACGTCAGGATACACGTGTCACATTAGAACACAAGGATATGTTCATCAAATTATGATGACAGGGTTATGTTTGTGACATTGCGACGTCCATTTATGTTTGTGACATTGCGACGTTACTATGTTTGGTAGATTGCAATGTTATTATGTTCTACACATTCTAACCTCAGGATATGTGCATCACATTGCGACTATAGGGCGATGTGTAACACATTGCTACATCTCGAAATGTCGGTCACAATGTGACATAAAGATATGTGCATCACAATGGAATGTGAGGAAATGTTCATCTCATTCTAATGTTGGTATCTGTCTGTCACATTTCCAAATTCTATTGTGTAAAACACAATGCGACTATGGGTTGTATTCGTCCGATTGTAATGTTTCGATTTTTTTTTCAATGCAACGTCAGGATATGAGCATCATATTGGAACACATGGATATGGTTGTCAGATTGTGACAACAAAGTAATGTTTTTCAAATTGCAATGTTTGTTTATGTTCGTCACATTATGACACTAGGGCTATGTTCGTCACATTGCGACGTTACTATGTTTGGTAGCTTGCAACGTTACTATTTTTTACACATTGCAACGTTTGGAAATGTTTGTCACATTGTGATGTTGGGATATGTGCATGGCATTGCAACATGGGGAAATTATAGCGACCCTCGTCGTTACGACAACTTGCGATGCATAACAAGTGCAATTTTTTTTTTTAATAGCAGGAAAATAACAACGACAACAATCAAACACCACAACTTGACAGCATCAACGACCAGTAACTAGAACCTTCCCGATGAGTGAGAGACAATCACAAAAGGTTACAAAAACAAGTACAACCCTAAATACAACAACATCCACGTCGAGAGGCATGAGACCCTAAGCCAGATTTCATATGCACTATCGATCAATGCACGCAATGGTAGGAACCTAAGTAATCACGGTGCCACAATGCGATGAGCACACAAGAATCCCAAGTGCATTCAACTATAAACCTTTAAAAAACACGACCAACGTGTTCAGGTACAAACTTAAACCGTCAAAGTCCTAATACACCAATAACTTTTCCATTGATAGCAACTTATGAAGGAATGGAATAACATCTAAAATAATGTAGTTTTATTTACAATATCTCATAAAATCTTGAAAAACTCCAAGAACAATATATTGAATCACTACTTTATGAATCACTTAGAAGAATTTTTCTAGGAAAAGAAAACAATAATAATTGAAATAGACCTTGTAGAATTCTTAGCATTCTTAATGACATCTAATTTCCTTAAAGGGATTCTATTAGAAAAAAAAAATCTTATAAACAATTTTGCAGGCAATTAAAAACAATAAACACTTATCTAACTTTTCCAAAATTATTAAAGGGACATCGCAGGTTGTTGACATGGTGTTTATACTTTAATTGCATAATATATTCAATCAATTAACCTCCACAATACACCTTGGCCTTATTCCCACTGCCATAAACCAAAATAATCCGAAATTGCAGGTGTAATGAATACGGATAGTAAGTAAAACTGTGTAGTTTATAAGCCAAATTCAGAAGGCAATAAAAATGTTTGTGTAGAATAGTTAAATCATTGTGAGGCCATGAATAATTAATTCACTGTGCTACCTAAATCACCATGTAGTATTAAATAAAAATCATTTTCCATTAAATTGTTGCCACACAGTCTCTATCAGTTTTAAACATAGTTGTCGATATATTTGCTGCAACTCAGAGGTTGTTAGTTTACAAATCATTGTTAAATCTAAAAGGGTAGTTTCAAAATCCGTGGTATCACATGGGCCAAGCTTTGACAGAGAAAGAAGTAATTCTCATCTCATGAATTCCACCTGCTCCATTTGATATAATTTTCACTGTAGCCACTACGTGGATATTTTTATACATTAAATATATGTTATCATTATTAAAATGATATTTTTATAGATTAAATATATGTTAATTAAATTATTCCATAATTTGGAATGAATAAAAGAAAATCATTGCCGATCAAACACAGAATCCAAATTCAAGGAGCACGCAGTGAGTTGGATCAATATACCCCCTCCAGTGTTAGCCCGTTGATATTTTTTTTTCTATGTGTAAAGTAGTAATAGAAATGATCTAGTGACCATACTTCTTCGAGTTCAAGTTACTTCTCGAAGGAAAATTCTGTGATTTGAATCAATCGCAACATTAAAACTATGTAGCCTAAGCATAACTATATAGCCGTGATTTCCATAATGGGAATGACTCGATCCCACGAAGATAGAAGATGGGTATTAAAAACAAAAATCATCACAGATTTGTTGTGTAAATACTATGTGACTCCTTGTGTGAATACCCTATAAAACTTTGTGTACATATTGTGTAAATCGTTGTGTAAATACAGTGTAAAATTGTTGTGTAAATATAGTGTAATTCGCTGAGTAAATATTGTGTTAAATTGTTGTTTGATAACACGATTTTTCTGCGGAAAGGAGAATGAATAGATGGTTGGTACGAGACACCCAGATTCATTGGGGGATAACACGATTTTTTGAGGTAAATATATGACCAAGAAAGCTCGCAAATTGATAGCGACAAGTAGGTTCGTCAATCATAAAGGGTGATTAAGAATCCAAATTCCAATATTTGTATTATATCATTGTTTAAATTCTAGGCATTGATTCTTCTTAAATTAAGTTTAATAGGGGAGGCCAGGAACCACATATCACGCCATCCTTGGTGAAATGCAAAGTAAATTAAACATATACTAAAGGAGCTATGGGAAAGCATGCCTACACTCCTGGGAACTCATGGTGGAGGAAGGGTCAATAATCCACCCATCGATTCAACGACATAAAAAAGAGTTCAATTCATATTGACTTCGAAATTAAGAAGGCAACGAAAATTAAACTTCCATGACAGGGATGCAAATAAGTGTCATGTTCAACACTCACGATGCTTAATGCATGAGGGAAGGAATCGGGTAATGGATAACCCAAAAAAAATACAAGGGTCTTCATGCATAGAAAAACAAAGATAAATCTTGAACTCAACCTCCCACATTCCAGTGTTCAGATATAGAGATCTAGTTTTAAACATATGGTAAAACATAAATTAAATAGTGTTTCGCAAATATGCAAAGTATGTTTTAAGAAAGACGCAGGGTATGTTTTAATGAAAAACACATAGAATACTTTAGGTAAGATCGCAAGGTAAGATCATGGAATCGCTGAGTAAAATCCAAGGAAAATGATGAGCAAATGTTTTTATGAAAATTGTCGAGAAAAGAAAAGGATTTTCATTGTACAAGCAATCGATTTGTTGGGAAAATAAATTATCCTTCACTTATTATCCATGCACATGAAATAACAGAATTTGAATCTAAATCTTTTACACCAGAGTGAAAGATAGTCGATTCGACTCCTGGCCGACTACTCAGGCATAGACTAATAACTTAAAAGATAAATTAACAGAAGATAAAAACACAATTTCTTTGGATTAAAAACAATAAAAATGCAGAGTAAAATAAAATAAAGATCAGAAATATAAATTTAGTGACCCTTTTCAATTTCACACAGCGCACTATCGCCCAAATAAAATTCATATGCATAACTAAACTAGTCTTTTTGTTTTAACAACATCTACGCAAGCGAGCTTTCGACAATAAAGAAATGCATGAACAATAAATTGAGCTATTATTTTATATAAATTATGCACATGTGTACCGTAGAAAAATGCAAAGAATCGGAAGTGATTGTCCTGTTCTTGCACTCCTTCCAACTCTGACTTGTTGACCGATGAGACCTCACTGGTACCTCCCAGCCAACGTTAGGGGTACTCTTTTTCCCCCTGAGCCCCCCGAGCCGCAAAGGGGCCACACACACAATACTAGAGAATGATATCTCCCCAGATTGCCTCACAAGGATGAGCTACCACTTGTTACCCGAGCTAAGTATCCCAACTCCCATAAGAGAAGGTCGAGTCAAGATGAAATTTTAGCAACGTAATGTTACACAAGACAGTTGTGTCATACTCCTCCTCTTCCATCCTTCTTATAGAGTTTCTTAGTCATTAGTTTCCCAAACCCTGATTAGATTCCATTTTCATTGATTTAATTAGGAAAAACCTCCCTCATACACATGTCGCTCGATCCCCTAGTTGCACCAGAAAATCAATTTATTAATTAATTAAATATTCCTATTTCCCTCACCCACTCAAAAGTGTTCCGAAAAATGCTCCTTGGTGTCCCATTATTCCCTTACAATTCTTAAATGACTTATGCCTTACTTAATTCCTAGTTGACATCATAAATAGAAAGTTTCAAAGGCTAGATTTCTTACTAAGTTAGACACTCCCCTTTTTCTTTAAGTTTCCCCCTTTCCTTAGGTTTCCCTCTTTTCTTTAAGTTTCCCTTTTTCTTAAAGTTTTCCCTTTTTATATCTAAGTTCAGAATTAGCAAGTTTAGACAAAAGCAACCAAATGCCCCTTTTATTAATTAAACCTTTAATAAAATTTCCACTTTAATCATTAATGCTTGAATTTTCTTTACCCCCTTCCTATTATATGTCTAATTAATTTTTTTTTTTCTAAGGTTCTACTCAGACCTAGGTTTTCAATTCACTAGGTTTGGCGATAGTTCTTAAGGGGAAAATTAGTTATTAAACTTTACTTATCACATCATTCATTTTAAGGCCGACCAGGTCCTAAGGAGGCATAGTTTTCTAGGAACTAGGTTTATTTATTTACTAGTTAAAATCGTGACTTGCCCTTTAGGACGCACTATGTGCTCCAAGGGTGGCACTCGCCTCTTTCCATTTTATTTCCGTGATGCGCCCTTCAAGATGCACTACGTGCTCCAAGTGTTCCACTCGTCTCTTGACTGAATTTGGTAGACATCAAACCCCTAGAGTCAATACTCCATCAGGTGATCTTGTGGGAGACTAAGGGTATCTAAGGAATAAGGGCCCTTCCTTATTGCGCACCTCTTAGAGTCATCGTGAGCGACTATCACAGTTTTCCCTCACGACATCGTGGGTCTTCTCGAACTAGGTAATCGTTAACCTACAGTTCGAGCCATGAAAGGAGTGCTAGTAGCTTGTGGCAGGGCTGTTTCCATACCTCTCCCTCAATGTATCTGGTTGTCATGTGTGACCCCTTGAATCCAAATGTGAGTCTGGTCGGAAATTTATTAACATCCTGCATTGGTCAACGAATCATGTCAACAATAAAAATCAACATCATAATATCTAATCATATGTACATATGTCACATCAACAACATTCAAACCCTAACAGTCCACTCTCTGTCTCGATCCGTATTCCATGGATTTTCATTGATGCCTCGTCATCCTCAAAGTCCAGAGTCCTTCACACTCAGAAGAACCTAGTCAATAGCACCTGTGAATGTAAATATAAAAAAAATAATATATGATCAAATCCACAATATCTCATAATCATAATCAAATCAACTAATAGTATAATGACTTGAATCACTTGCATGCAAGTGTCCTCAAAGAATAAGTCCACTCAATGTGCATAAGAGAGGGATGTTACATGCACCCCCTCTTGTTTTAAACTTCCTCCCAAAGTTTCACAGTATATAAGTGTCGAAATAAAGTGTATCACAATATCACATCTCTAGATATCAAACAAAAATGGAGATTGCCGACGCATATCATATGCGTCCTCCCAGCTCACCGAGTGCAGCCTATAGTTGTCCCACTAGACCTTGACCTGAAATATTATTCGACATCGTATTTTTTGAATGCGATGGTCTAGGATGTGGATTGTCTCCGCTGTGAGAACACCCTCGTTCAATACCTGCNGGAACTCATGGCAATAACATGTGTAGGATCACTAACATAATGTCTCCAAACAGAGACGTGAAAAATATTGTGCATACGCCTCAAAGAATCAGGTAAAGCTAGTCGATAGGCCATGGGCCCCTTCATTTCCATAATATCAAAAAGTCCCACGAACCTAGGAGAGAGTTTAGCACCCTTTCCAAACTTTATCTAACTCTTATGCGGTTTCACTCGTAAGAAGACTCGATCACCAAATTCATAACTACGATCGACACGATGCGCATCAACATAACTCTTCTGTCAATCTTGCGGTTCCTTGATCCTGTGTCTTATTGTTTGTATTTGATATTCCATTTCTTGGATCACTTCTAGTCCCACCAGGACCCTATCCTTAAGTCGATCACAACTCAAAGGTGTCCAAAAAGGTCGCCCGTAAAGAAACTTGAAAGGCACCATCTTAATGGTGCCTTGGTAACTGTTGTTATATGAAAATTATACTAGTGGAAAGAATCATTCCCAACGCTTTTGTTGGTCCATTACGTACATACGCAACATATCCTCCAAGGTTTGTTTTCTTAGTCTGCTCGTCTATTTCCAAGTGATACACAGTACTAAATTTAAAATGGGTTCCCAAGGCCTCTTAGAGACTATTCAAAAATCGTCCTATAAACACTGATCATCTATTTGATATAATCCTCTTAGGCACACCATGCAGCCTCAAAATCACACTGATGAAAACTCTAGCTAAGTCAGGTCCTTGATACATCATATGCACAGGAATAAAATGAGCACACCAAATATCGAGTCGTGTCTCCTTGTCGACAGTGGAAGTCAAGAAATGAAATCCATCAAAATGACCTCCCACTTCGATTCCAGAATAGCGTGTGGTTATAGTAATTTTGTTGGATGTCTATGTTCAGCCTTCAGCTCTTGACATTTTAGACATCTTGCCATGTAGTTGACCATGTCTGCCTTCATTCCTTTCTAGAAGAATAAGGGTTTAAGGTCTTCCCTCATCTTTTAGACTCCAGGATGAGACATGTACACTGCTCTATGAGCCTCGTTTAGGATAAAAATCCTAAACTCATCGTTGGGCGGTACGTAAATTAGTTTTTTAAATCTTAATAATCCATTGTTGTCCATAGTAAATCCTTCAAATTTCGGTACCATCATTGTGTTTTGTCTGCTAAAAGCCTTGACCTCTTTGCACCAGTCTTCATCGCGCTGTAAACTTAGGATCTTTTCACGTAGATTCATTTGAAGAAGCATCACCTAAGAGATGTGTGCTCTCCAACTCAACACATCTGCCAGTCTATTCACTACTTATTTTATGTAAGTAATCTCCAAATCGTACTTGCTAAGCAATTCTGACCAACGTCATTGTCACGCGTTCAAGTCGCTTTACATAAATATGTGTTGTAGTCCATAGTGGTCTGTTTTTAGTTCAAATTTCTATACAATAAGGTAGTGTCTCCAAAATTTTAAGGAATAAACAATGGCTAACAACTCCAAATAGTGCGTCGCATAGTTCTCCTCATGCCTTCTCAACTTTCTTGAGATGTAAGCGATCACTTGAACATATTGCATCAAGACTCTATATAAGCCTTCCTTGGATGCATCAGTGCATACCAAGAAGTCCATGTCCATGTCAGGGACCTTTTGTATCGGTGTTGTTATCAACAGCTCCTTGAGTCTCCGATATTCCTCCGCGCATTTCTCGGTCTAAACAAAATTTGTGTTCTTCTTCTGCAATTTTGTGATTGGATTTTCTATCTTTAAAAAATCCTCAACGAACAGTCAATAGTATCCTACTAAACCCATGAAGCTACGCACTTCTGGGACATTCGTCGGTGTAGGCCATTCCATAATAGACTTGGCTTTTGTTGGATCCACAACGATACCTTCACTGGAGATGACATTCCCTAAGTAAAGAATCTTTGATTGATAAAACGAGCATTTAGAAAGTTTCCCAAACAATTTGTTCTCTAACAGACACTGTAGTACCAAGCACAAGTGCTTGTCATGCTCCTCCATCATCCGAGAATATATCAAAATATCGTCAATGAATACTTGGACGAACTTGTCCAAGTATTTGCAGAAAACCCTGTTCACCAATATCATAAATACCCCAGGGGAATTTGACAGTCCAAAC
The DNA here is from genome assembly GCA_010110895.2 of Picea sitchensis. Classification (NCBI taxonomy): domain Eukaryota; kingdom Viridiplantae; phylum Streptophyta; class Pinopsida; order Pinales; family Pinaceae; genus Picea; species Picea sitchensis. Next base: position 143,944 of record SNQJ01S0025472.1, read on the forward strand.
GGTAAAACAATAAAATTGTAATGTCCAAACCTCATCTTAAAGGAGGTATTAGAGATGTCATCCTCCTTGATCTGTAACTGGTGATACCCTGATCTCAAGTCAATTTTTGAAAACACCTTCACACGGTTCATCAGATCAAACAGATTATCCATCCTTAGTAATGAATATTGATTCTTGATCGTTGCCTTATTCAATTGACGGTAGTCAATGCAAAGTCTCCACAAACCATCCTTCTTCCGTATGAAGATAACAAACACACACCATGGAAAAACACTTGGACGTATAATTCCTAGGTCCAACAACTCCTTCAGTTGCATTCTCAACTCATGTAACTCTGGGGTTCACATCTGATAAGGAATTCTTACTATCAGTTCAGTTTCATGTTTTAGGTCGATGGTAAATTCCAATTTCCTCTATGGAGGCATCCAAGGTAACTCCTCAGGGAAGATGTTTGCAAACTCTCTCACCACCAGAAGGTGTTCTAGACCTTCTGCTACTCCCTTCTCATTTAAACCAAGGATGGCATAAATCTTACATCCCTTGTGTATGCTCTTCCATAGCTGCAAGGAAGAGATGAACCTCAGGGATACTCCTTGGTTCCAATCTAAAATTATGCATTTATTTCCCTCGTCATTGAACAAGCTCAATTGTTTCGTCTTACGGTCGAGTATCGCATCATGTGATTCCAACTAGTTCATACCAATCACAACGTCATAATACCCTAAGGTTGTGACGTACAAATTGGACCTAGTGACAAACTCTCCCAGGTTAAGACTATAACTCGTAACCTTTCCACCAACCTTTTGTTTGTCTCTCGAAGCCATTTTTACAAAGTTGAAGTCGTCCTATTTGACTGACTTCACCTTAATTATTTTTACTGCTGCACCAGAAATAAAACTCTCTGTAGAACCTGGATCTATCAAAATACTAAGGGCCTAGTCAACGATGGTACCTGATGTCTCGAGAAAAATAGACTGGTGCTTTGTCTGGCAGTTAATCACTGCTGCATGAATCTAATGGGCCTTTCCCAATCTCCCATCGTAGTGGGTCCAACTGATCCATATGCCCGGGTCCTATCAACTAGGTAGTTATGCTGGTAATGTGGCTCTCCAGATGTCCAATACCCTTTCTTCAGTCCAATACTCCCGGTACCTGAAGTAGAAGTTGACGGCCCACCGGCCTAGAACACTGGTTTTTTTCTGTTGAGCAACCCTAAACTATGGTTCTTGTGGTCGACGTTGTTGTGGTGCTCTGTAAGGAGTCCATTGTTGAGGCGTCGGTCATCGTGGTGTAGTGTATGTGGATCCTCTTTGACTGCCTCGAAATACTAGTGAATGTCTATCTGGTGTCTGATGTTGTAGCACACTAGATGACACCTGTCTCATTGGAGTCTTGTTCTGACCCCCACTGATAAGCTCCTCCTCTAGTATGAGGGCCTTCTAAACAACATCATGCAAGGTTTGAGGCATTAGAATCCTAACCTTTTCATGAATGTTGACATTAAGGCCAAACACGAACGTGTTGACCTTAAGTTTCTTGGTATTCAGGTGTGAAGCATACCGAAGCGACTCCATAAAATGGGCCTCGTAATCGGGCACCGTATGGCCAGCCTATCGCAAGGTGTTGAACTCATTGAGCTGAAGCTCAATGAATTCCTTAGAAATATACCTCTCTCGGAACCGTTCCTCAAACAGTTCCAATGACACGTATTCGACCACCATGTTCAATTGTGGCAAAAACATCTTCCATCATAGAAGAGAGCTCCCCTTCAATTGAAAGACCACCCTACAGACCTTCATGTTGGAGGTCATAATCGCGAAGCATGAATCACATCGACTTGATCTCTAGTCATGCCTCGATTGCTAAGTCATCTGCGACAGTCATGGACTTGAGAACTTATCCCTCTTGATATCTCGGTGAATTCTAACGGTATTGGTTGGGGCGCGTTGTGGACCCTCAGGGGTACAGGCACCCTGGCCTCATCTCAGTATAGATGGTGAATCAAGGCCTTTGACATTCCCTGGAATGACCTTTTGAGACCATCATCATCCCTTACAACAATCGAATCCATCCCAAGGACTTTTTCTTCCCCTTGGGGGTTAGACTCTGAGGGCGCAGGAACTTCTGGAGGCTTCGCACCTCCTTCCACGACACCACGTTGTGAACCTCTGTGTTGTCCTCTAATCAAGATCACCGCATGGACACATTAAAGTTTTAATTAGCACTAGGTTATTACTCAAGGGTTTACTGTAGTGGAAAGCATGGCAATCCATGGTCGCAGGGTTGAACCCGCTCTAATACCATGTGTAGAAACCCCCGTCATTACAACAACTTTCTACGCATAACAAGTGCAATTTTTTTTTTTTTTTAAAGTAGGAAAGTAACAACGACAACAGTCAAACAATGCAACTCGACAACTTCGGTGACTAGTAACTAGAACCTTCCCGACGAGCAAGAGAAAATCACAAAAAGTTACAAAAACAAGTACAACCCTAAACACAACAACATCCATGTCAGGAGGCATGAGACCCTAAGCCATGTTTCATATGTGTTATTGATCAACGCGCACAATGTTTTGAACATAAGAAATGACATCGCCATGGTGCGACGAGCGCACAAGAATCCAAAGCGCATTCAACTCTAAACCTTTAACAAAAACGACCAACGCGTCCAGGTACCAACTTAAACCATCAAAGTCCTAATACACCAATAACTTGTCCATTGATAAAAACTTATGAAGGAATGGAATAACATCTAAAATAATGTAGTTTTATTTATAATATCTCATAAAATCATGAAAAACTCCAAGAACGATATATTGAATTACTACTATATGAATCACTTAGAAGAAATTTTATATCAAACGAAAACAATAATAACTTAAACAGGCCTTGTAGAATTCTTAACATTCTTAATGACATCTAATTTCCTTGAAGGGATTCTATTAGAAAAAGTTCTTCTTAGAAACAATTTTATAGGCAATTAAAAACAATAAAGACTTATACAAATTTTGAAGAATTATGAAAGGGATATCGCAGGTTGTTGACAGGGTGTTGATACTTTAATTGCACAATATATTCGATCAGTTAACCTCCATAATATACCCTGGCCTTATTCTCGCTGCCATAAACCAAAATAGTCTAGAATTGCAGGTGTAATGAATACAGATAGTAAGTAAAACTGAGTAGTTTATAAGTCAAATTCAGAAGGCAATAAAAAGGTTTGTGTAGAATAGTTAAATCGATGTGTAGTCATGAATAATTAATTTGTTGTGCTACCTAAATCTCTATGTAGTATTAAATAAAAATCGTTTTCCATTAAATTGCTGCCACGCAGTCTCTGTCAGTTTTAAACATAACTGTCGATATATTCGCTGCAACTCAGAGGTTTTCATTTTAAAAATCGTTGTTAAATCTAAAACAAAAGTTTCACAATCCATGGTATCACATGGGATGGGATTTGACAGAGAAATAAACAATGTCCGTCTCGTCAATTCCACCTACTCCATTTGATATTATTTTCAATGTAGCTACTACGTGGATATTTTTCTACATTAAATATATGTTAACATTATTAAAATGATATTTTTATAGATTAAATATATGTTAATTAAATTATTCCATCCTTTTGAATGATTAAAGCTATGAATAAAAGAAAATCACAACCGATCAAACATAGAAGCCAAATTCAAGGAATGCGCAGTGAGTTGGATCAATATACCCCCTCCATTGTTATCTCGTCGAGATTGTTTTTTTCTATGTGTAAACAAGTAATAGAACTAATCTGGTGACCATACTTCTTCGGGTTTAGGCTACTTCTCGGAGGAAAATTCTGTGAGTTGAATCAATCGCAACATTAAAACTATGTAGCCTAAGCGTAACTAAATAGCCATCATTTTTATTATGGGAATGCCCCGAGCCCAGGAGATAGAAGACATGAATTAAAAGAAAAAATCATCACGGATTTGTTGTGTAAATACTGTGTAACTCGTAGTGTGAATACTTTGTAAAACTTTGTGTACATACTGTGTAAATCGTTGTGGAAATACGGTGTAAAATTGTTGTGTAAATACAATGTAATTCGTTGAGTAAATATGGTGTTAAATCGTCGTTTGATAACATGATTTTTCTGAGCGGAGGAGAACGAATACAAAGTTGGTATGAGACACCAAGATTCGCTGGGGGATAACACGATTTTCTGAGGTAAAGAAATGACCAAGAAATCTCTCAACTTGACAACGACAAGTAGGTTCGTCAATCATAAAGGGTAATTAAGAATCCAAATTCCAGTATCTGTATTATATCATTGTTTAAATTCCACGCATTGTTTTTTCTTAAATTAAGTTTAATAGGTGAGGTCAGCACCTAGGTATCGCGCCATCCTTGGTGCAATGAAAAGTAAATTAAACGGCTACTAAAGGAGCTACGAGAAATCATGACTACACTCTCAAAAACTCGTCGTGGAGGAAGGGTCAAGAATCCACCCAACGATTCTCTTAGATAAAACATATTTCAATTCATATTGACTTCGAAGTTAAGAAGGCAATGAAAATTAAACTTCCATGACAGGGATGCAAATAAGTGTCGTGTTCAACACTCGTAGCACTTAGTGCATGAGGGAAGGAATCAGGTAATGGATAACCCACAACAAACACATGGCTCTTCATCCATAGAAAAACAAGGATAAATCTTGAACTCAACTGCCCACATTCCAGTGTTCAGATATAGAGATTTAGTTTTAAACAAATGCTAAAACATAAATTAAATAGTGTTTTGTAAATACGCAGAGTATGTTTTAAGAAAGTCGTAGAGTATGTTTTAATGAAAAACACATAGAATACTCTGGGCAAGATCAAAAGGTAAGATCATGGAATCGCTAAATAAAATCTAAGGAAAATGCTGAGATTTTTTTTTTATGAAAATCACAGAGAAAAGAAAAGGATTTTGATGTACAAGAAATGGATTTTCTCGGAAAATAAATTATCCTTCACTTATTATCCATGCACAGGAAAGCAGGGCATTTGAATCTAAATCTTTAAAACCAAAGTGAAAGACAGTCGATTCGACTCCTGGTCGAATGCTCAGGCACAGACTAATAACTTAAAGGATAAATGAAAAGAAGATAAAAACACAATTTCTTTGGATTAAAAACAATAAAAACGCAAAGTAAAATAAAATAAAGCTCAGGAACAGAAATTTAGCCCAACCCTTTTTCAATTTCACACGCCGCACTATCGCCCAGATAAAAATTCATATGCATAACTAAACGAGTCTTTTTCTTTTAACAGCATCTATGCAGGCGAGCTGTCGACAATAAAGAAATGTGTGAACATGAAATTGAGCTATTATTTAATACACATTATTCACATGCATACTGTAGAAAAATGCAAAGAACTAGAAGTGATTGTCCCACGCTCGCGCTCTATCCAACTCTGACTTACCGATCGATGAGACCTCACTGGTACCTCCCAGCCAACACTAGGGGTACTCTTCTTCCCCCTGAACCCCCCGAGCCACAAAGGGGACACACACAAAATACCAGAGAATGTTAGCTCCCTAGATCACCTCACAACGACGACCTACCACTTGTTACCCGAGCTGGGTATCCCAACTCTCACAAGAGAAAGTTCAATCAAGATGAAATTTCAGCAGCGTAATGTTACGCAAGCCAGATGTGTCATGCTCCTCCTCTACCATCCTTCTTATAGAGTTTCTTAGTCATTATCTTCACAAACCCTCATTAGATTCCATTTTCATTTATTTAATTACGAAAAATCTCCCCCATAGACATGTTGCCCTATCCCCTAGTTGCACCAGAAAATCAATTTATTAATTAATTAAATATTCCAATTTTTCTCACTGACTCAAAAGCATTCCTAAAAACACTCCTCAGTGTCCCATTATTCTCTTACAATTTTTAAATGAATTACACTTTACTTAATTCCTAGGTGATTTCATAAATAAAAATTTCCAAAGGCTAGATTTCTTACTAAGTTAGACATTCCCCTTTTTATTTTAGTTTCCCCTTTTCCTTAGGTTTCCCCCTTTTCTTTAAGTTTTCAATTTTTCTTAAAGTTTCCCCTTTGTATAACTAAGTTCATAATTAACAAGTTTAGACAAAAACAACCAAATACCCCTTTTATTAATTAAACCTTTAATAAAATTTCCTCTTTAATTATTAATGCTTGAATTTTCTTTACCCCCTTCCTGTTATATGTCTAATTAGTTTTTTTTTGTTCTAAGGTTCTACTCAGACCTAGGTTTTCAATTCACTAGGCTTGGTGACAGTTCTTAAGAGAAAAATTAGTTATCAAACTTTACTTATCACATCATTCATTTTAAGGCCGACCAGGTCCTAAGGAGGCATAGTTTTCTAGGAACTAGGTTTATTTACTTACTAGTTAAAATTGTGATGTGCCTTTCAGGATGCACTACGTGCTCCAAGGGTGGCACTTGCTTCTTTTCATTTTATTTGTTCAACGTGCCCTTTAAGACACACTACATGCTCCAAGGGTGCCACTCACCTCTTCACTGAATTTGGTAGATGTCAAACCCCTGGAGTCAATACTTTGCCGGGTGATCTTGTAGGAAACTAAGGTCTCTAAGGAATAAGGACCCTGCCTTATTTCACACAACTTAGAATCATCGTGAGCAACTATCATAGTTTTCCCTCATGGCATCGTGGGTCTTCTCGAACCAGGTAATTGTTAACCTACAGATCGAGTCACAACGAGAGTGTTAGTAGGTTGTGGCAGGGTTGTTGCCACACCTCTCCCTCAATGTCTCTGGTTGTCGTGCATGACCCCTTTACTCCAAATGTGAGTCTAGTCGACAAGCTATCGTCAGCCTGCATCCATCAATGAATCATGTCATCAATAACAATCATCATCATAATATCTAATCATATGTACATATGTCACATCAACAACATTCAAACCCTAACAATCCATTCCCTAAATCGATCCAAAGTCCATGGAGTTTCATTGATGCCTTGACATCCTTAATGTCCAGAGTCCTGCACACTTAGGAGAACCCAATCGGTAGCACTTGTCAATGTAAATACAACAAACATAATATATGATCAAATCCATAATATCTCATAATCATAATCAAATCAACCAATAGTATAATGACCTGTATCACTTGCACACAAGTGTCCTCAAAGAATAAGTCCACTCAGTGCGCGCAAGAGAGGGATGTTACAAAAATGTTCATCACATTATGATGGCAGGGTGATGTGCGATATAGTGCGATGTCTATTAATGTTTGTCACATTGCAACATTACTATCCACATTATGATGAAATGTCTATGTTCATCAGATTGTGACAGTTTATGTTTTTGACATTGTGACATTACTATGTTCCACAAATTCTAACGTTACTATGTTTGACATAGTGCAACGCTGCTATGTTCGACACATTACGACATTACAATGTTTGTGATGACGCAACATCCAATTTGTTCGTCATATTACAATTTCGGCGCATCCTCATCGCATGACAAGGTTTGTTTCTATTTGACGCATAAAGAAAAATGATTTTTTTGCATAGTTTTGAAAAAAATATCTAACTAAGTGTTTCATTTGTGAAAAAGATAACTTTGAACTGATGCAATATATTACATGGAAGGAAACTTAGAATCATACTTGTATTTTGTAAGTTAGTATTTTTATTATTATTTTAAACAATTTAAGTTAATCAACAAAATTATCATTTATAAAATGTGTCAAAACAAAAAATAAATAATTATAATTATAATTATTATAATGATAATTAGTTTCCAAAAATGAATTTATAAATATAAAAACATGCTCTAAATCCTAATATTATTATACTTCCCTCTTAACATTTTTAAAGATAGAAAACATTAAAGAACATAATATTCATTACTAACTATAAACCTCCTATCCACTATGGCTAAAAAGGCATAATGTTATTTATGTTAATACATAGTAAGATGAAGAAGTTTAATTGACTAGTTTAACACTAAGAAAATGCAAGAATGTTATTTAGAAAACTCTTTATAATTATTAAATTTAGGACTTTAAAAACTCTTAATAATCATTAAATTAGACTTTATCAACTTTGTTTTATTACTGTCTCTATATATAGATATGTAGATAATTATTGAGGATTATTTAAACTATGGCTAGGAAGGGTATGTTACTAATTATGGTAGATTAACGGTAAAAAAACAATAGTATATCTAAACATATCTATGAATAATATGGTTTTAGTGTTTCATATAGACATGTTGGTATAATATTTGTTGTCATTTTATGTTTATTACTTGAATTTTTTTAAGAGTACATCTAAATAACTAAATAATTTTATTTATAAAAAAATATTTTATTAAATTTATTATTATTATTAATTTAATTTCAAAGTAAAAAAAAAAACCTATTTAATTTTAAAATCACTATCACTTGAACATCACTCTTATAATTAAATAAGTAACAATACGATATATCAATAATACAAAACATTATTAAATATTTTTGCTTAAGATTTTAAACATGGATTTGCATATCATGGATCTCTAAAATACTCAATTAACACCAAACTAATCTCAGTCTTCTTTATTCATTCCACACTCAACTAATAGCAACTGATTGACATTTCAATTCCAATATTATTGGCATTTCAACACTTTTGGCCGGTGAATGTCATAAGAGTCCAGCTTATAATATTCTAGTTTTCATTAACAATTTTAAATATTTTTCAGTTTTCATTAACAAAGAATAATCCTAACCCTAATTTTATTTTAATCCTAACCCTAATAACCATTATTAAGAATTGTATAATGTTTAATGATTTAAAAGGCCACATACTAATTCGTGAAAATAAAATTAAAGATAATGTTTAATGATTTAAATGCCTCATAATAAATTCAAACTTATGTTATTTAATGACATGTGTTATGATTAGATTACTATAAGTGAATCAGCTCTGTATATTCATATTTGTCATTAACCATCTATTCACAATAACTTCCATCTATTCACAATAACTTCGCACATTAATTCATTTGTAACATTAGATTACTATAAGTGAATGAACTCCATATATTCATATTTGTCATTTACCATCTATTCACAATAACTTTTCACATTAATATAACATCTAAATTATTTAGTATGGAGCATTAAATTGGGTGACATTTGTCAACAAAGACTCAACTGTCAATCAAAATTGAATAAACTTAAAGAGTTAAAGGGAGTTCGGACTTCGTGTGAAGGATAACATTATGGTAACTCACAATCATCCTTTATTTACTGGTATGGAGTTGATTCCACTGAATAATGCAAGAAATCAATGAAGGAGAATTTGTTTAGTTAGCATCATGATCTAACACTAACAAGAGATACTATGAGATCTTTCTTTCCACGATTTCAATTTTTGTTTTATTGTTAATTGGAAAAATAAAAGGATTTGATTGGTCTCCTTATTGATTGTTTGAGTGGTTGAATTTAGAGGTGAAAATAATAGCTAAACATTCTATTGTACTTTGGCAATTATTTATAACTCATTGTTGTTGTTGAACAAATGTAACCACGGGCCAATACTTGCAGTCATAATCACTATGATAAATAAACTTAGTACAAATATTACCCAAGCAAAATATTAACCCTAGCTAATCCACTCCTCTGTCGTGGCATAACTACTTAAGGGGAAATTCTGTAATATAAAACTGAGCTTCATTATGGAACTATTTGATATCCTAGCACAAACAATACCATGAAATGGATCAGAAAAATTTGAAGACACCTTGCAAGAAATAACTACATATATAATCTGTCAAACCAATTACATGTGTGATCACTGAAACCAATTCTTAGTTGTAGCGTCCAATAACAAGGCGATTTAATATTGCCTAGCATACACTGAATATGCATTAAATTCAACATATTGGCAAAAAATGATATACATGGTTATATGTTATGGAAAAGAAGCTAGAAAAACAGTCTTCTTTTTACTAAATTTCTCAAAGTATTTTAAAGAAGCATGTTAATAACAAGGCAATTTAATATTGCCTAACATACAGTGAATATGCATTAAATTCAACATATTGGCAAAAAATGATATACATGGTTATATGTTATGGAAAAGAAGCTAGAAAAGCAGTTTATAAGTTTACCCTACCAAACACAAACATCCAACTACTATTTATTAAAAACCATAGAGAACACCGTTGATATCTCAAAACCCTGGATGTGAAGAGAAAAAACATACCCCAAGATTTTCATATTGAAGCAATGATATAATTCTTGAAAACTTAAAAGAGTGCTTTCATTTATTTATGCCACTAATGGGATTGGAATTCCTCCATACACTTTGATGACATAGTTCCAAGAGAAAAAGTGAAAGCTACCAAAAATGAATGTTTATGGTGGAGATCTTCAGAAAAAAAATTATAATTTATTGAAATCCTATAAAATAAAAATATATACATATTTTATATTTTATATATATATATATATATATATATATATATATATATATATATCAAATTTCAATTTTATATATTAAAAAAATTAGAAGAAATTGTGAAATTTTTTATTCTTGAAAATCTTATTTTAAATATATAAATGAAAAAATATAAAAAAAAATTCATGTTTAAACTTCCACCCTAATCTTTAGGCTTAATAGTAAGAAAGCATGAATTAGATATAAGCCCAACATGAATTAGGTATAAGCC